>JAAAKB020315451.1:0-25199 GCA_010014835.2 Apostichopus leukothele | reverse complement strand
CCCTTCTCTCTCACTCTCTCTAATCCATGCAAATGACTGAACCAATGATTTACAATTAATTCTACCCTATCAATATCTATATTGCTGTGAAAGTAATCAAACGTGAGTATTGTTTCCATAGTTGACCATTAAAGGAATACTAAACGTTCAAGAAATAAACTGTTACTCAGGTTACACCAAAAATTGATTAACAAGGCGACTGCGGCGCAGTTTGCAGACACGCATTCAAGCAATTGCGAAAAACTACCTAACTCAATATGATGATAAGTGCATCCGATATCTATTGCGCTTGCCTTTAAATGATTCTAATGTGCAGAAAGAAAAAGTGATGTTATCAAAATGGAAATGATTCCTTTATTGGTATCAAATTAATTAAAACAAAGTAAACATAATGTGAAGGTTAATGACAGGTGTAAGTTTAATCGGCCTTCCAAATTATTGTTATGTGTGCATTCCTTCCCACTATTTCTTTAAAACAGTTATTAGAACAAACTTGTGTTTCGTTAGAAATAATTTCCTAAATGTGCCTCAAAATATTGCATTTAAAAATCTTTTCTGGTGGACCGCTTTTACGACCTCGGAGCCACACCCTATCTTTTTAAGATCTGAATCCGCACCTGTGACAAGGAGAAGATGAGATGACCAGAAAACAGCTTTGAATCCATTAGAAAAAATCCCCACAATTCACAAGACGATTGATTACAAATTTAAACATTCTGACATAATTGCAGGTTCACTTTGAGTAACTCTGTCATTAACATTTCGTATTAAAAGTTATCAAAAATATCATTTTTTTTATTTGATTCGAAGTTTTAGACAAACAGGGTTAATATATGCCTACATTCTTTGGTAAAGAGTACAATGTACCGAGGCAGAAAACGGGTTGACTTTTAGGTCTTTATCAAAAGAATTGTTTTCTAAATCCCAGTATTTCAGTATTATCATCACTTGTGTGAAGAATGGTCGTATTATGAGGAAAATGAAATCTGAAAATTTATTATTTGACTGCAAGGCATATTTATGCCAATTAATGTAAACGAACAAGCTGCTGCATGATTTAGCATTGCTGTACATGGATTGCATCCTTGGTTGTGTCTGGAGCAGAAACAACTGCCCCCAACTATCAAAGTGGCGAGGGGGGGGGGGGGATTGCTGGTCCCCCTTTTCCTACATATATGTTAAAGAAAATTCATGAAAGTAAAGACATAAAAGTTAAAATAAATATTATACCAAATTTGTCTCTCTTTGCTCGATGTAAGCGAAATAGATTTACAAGCTGCGTTTTAGTTGTTAACAGAATTTTCTCGATTCTAAACCAACTCTTACTACCCTTCGCATGATAATTAAAACTGCAATTTTAAGATAATCTGCTATAGCAACAAATTTAAATATCGCTCTTAAACAAGAAAACACTCACACTTTCATAAAACGGATGCCATGTGATTCGGAAAGGATCTTGGGTTCCTTGTTGTCGATTTTATTTCTCCCTTTTTTCATTATTCATTATTATTCATTTATTATTCACTCCCTCTTATCAATGCTTTGTATAATTTCTGTTGAGAAATATTTGAAGTCGGTAATCCTTATTTTCCTTTTTTCAAAAATTGCTTTCAAAATCTAACCTGGAATATATTGAAAGGAAACTAGGACTTCATGTCATATCTCGACCAATAAATGGTCTACGGCATCAGATACATATCTTGTTTTGGTTATTCAACAAACCAAAGAGAGAAATAATTGCATCTCTTCCTTTAGCACCTCTGGTGTTACGTCTTTCAATTTTCCCCATGAAGCTGCTTGCTCCAAGTCGTAAACGTCCATGAAATATACACCAGATCCTTCGAAGACTTCCCTCTGTACATTATCCATATGCTGATATATTCCTTGCATTTTGTAATCATCTGTGAAGAATGGAGGGCTCATAAGAACAATTTTGCCAAAAGGCATCCTCTTTAGAAATTGGACCGTTGCCTCTCTTAGATGCTCAAGATATTCCCGATAAGCATCGACTTGCCAATATTGGAGATGGTAAGAGGGGCCAACAAGTAACACCGATTTGCTTGCATTGTTAGACAATGAATTCATGAATTCAGCTTCGTAACTACTACTCGCCTGAAACATATCGGTTGGATTTTGAACTCCTGTGAAAGGATGCGGTTTATAAAATAGAGAAATATTATACCCACTCTCCTGAAATGATACATTCTGTAATGTATTAAAACCGCTGATAGTATCATTTTGTGTGACGTTGAGTATGTTCAACAATGTAAGCGCTCTCTGTTGGAGATGATTGTCTCCCAGGAAGTACATCGAAGTATTATGAAGACATCTTAGGAATCCGGATGTACTGCTGATTGTACTGTGACATACTAGTGAGTTCCAAACGCCTTCATACCAATAACCGTCTGACAGACCTTGAGGTATATTGGGTTCACATTCCGGTACTTTGATTGGACGCCAGGCAAAAGGATGACCTGCAAATGAATGTAATTAGAGTAGTCAGGTGAGAGAAGGAAAAAAATAGAAAGGCACGAAATTATTGTCTTTAAGTGCTCTTTTTCTTCCAGAGCGAAATCACGTATATGTTCATAAAATGGATTTTATATTTCTCTAGTTTGTCATCAATGTGTAAAGATAACAGCATATCGAAAAGTTAAAGTAACAGTTAAACTAAGGATGTGTTACACCTCATATGGAAGATCCTATTTAAACGTTCAAAAATTCAATGTTAACAACATTTATAAGTGTTGAGTTATCTATTGTAAATTTTAAACTTGGATAGGGCCTATGATCTACAAATTCAAGAGGCCTTGGACGGCAAAGATGAAGTTACACTATGATTTATCTAAGGTTCAGTTAATGATCTTGGTAAGAAAGCACTCACCAATCACATTTATTGATGGTGGTCCTTGTGTGACAACTTGGTGAGTAAGTTTCCTGCAAGAAAGAAACATCGTAATAAAAAATAAATATCAAAAATGTGTTAACATAAATTCTTTCGATATATAAGATATTACTACAAATTATCCATGGCTGAATTAATGATAACAAATGCTGATCTTTCTAGTTGTTTATTACAACTGAATATCTACTGTAGTTTTTATCACGATAAAACCAATTTGAAAGGTAATTTTTACATCATTTAATAGATTAATTTGAATGAACAAGCGTGGTTGTACCGATCGAGTGCCTTCTGTTTTTAATGAAATCGGCTCGTTTTATTTCAGAGCCCCCGAAACAGTTGTGAAATTGAATTGGGTTTGGGTGATGTTCAATAGTGCTCGTCACACACCCATGGATTGAGAGAAATTGTATGTTTGTTCTTCAATGGTTTCATTTTGAGTTTCTATCAAACGGTTAAGAACGTTTATCTTCTATTCAGGTGTGCATCCAGGGGTTGTGGGGTATACTATCCCCTTCACGTTAAAGTAGTTTAACGCCCCCTCCCCTCCATTCCCAATGCTCTACACATAAAGACGCCCCCGCCACACCCCTCTTTTCTAAAATCCTGGATCCAACCCTACAGATTGGTTTCGAATGACTTCGTATGTTTGCAAACTATAGTTTATCGTAGGTATTGAAAACTCAGTATTACAAAAGTATGTACAACATATTGGACTGTATATATATATGTTTTCTCACCTTTGAAACAAACCTTTAAGTTTGGAATCTCCAGTTGGAGGTTGCCCTCTAAGGATATTTTTGAGGGCGTTACATGGTAAAGACACTGGCTTATCACACAGTAGCCTGGCACCATACATCACGTTGGGATAGAAATATTCGCATTTATCATGCCATGTTCCGCCATATTGAATACTGCATATCATTTTTGCAGTTTTGTTATCTTTTCGATAGATTCCTCGGTAAATGTAGTTTCCTGACGAGTGGAATAATTTTATTTTCAGCAAGGACACGGCTTCGGCAGGGTAAAGTAACGTCACATGGAGGGTTGAGTTACCACGCCATCCTGAATACATATACGTTGTGTATGTACCGTTACTATGGTCGATCGTTTTACCAACAGTAGCTGTACGTTCCATTGTGGTACTTCTCATCTGCACAGACCACAAGTCCCCACCAGTGGTCCGGTGCCTACCGGACGAATCTCGTGCTACTATGTGTATTGTGAACACGACTCCATGCGGTATTATACCGTCATATGGATAAGATATAGAATATGAACTTCTCGTGGCGTCTGTAATACCTAGAGAAGTTGAACCTTTATACGTGTATCCCAAACCATTCACTTTAACTATCTTCGATGGTAAACTGGAGGTATCAGTATTGTACAGGTGACGAGTTTTTACGTTATCCAAATCAAGTCGTGAATCTAGAAGCGAGTGTTTATCTGGAATCACATTTTCCGCCCTAGTAACAACCAGAACTGTAGACTGCGAATGGAAGAAAATATTTCATATGGCAAAATGTTGTCACAGTGATTTGTGTGGTTTACAATAAACCTAAAGCAGAACCATCATTTACACAAATATTATTTATACTTAAACAGCTATCTTGCTGTCATGAGTACTCTGTAAATAATAAAAATATATGGATCCATTCATTTGCTAAATATAGCAGGGATTTCAGTTGTGATGGTAACATAAATATTACTTTTAAAGGTGATGCTATTTTGCGACTCTTAAACAGTTTAATACAATTCGAACTAATATATTTCGCTAAAATGGGTGAAAGTATACAGTCTGATAGATTAAACTCAGAAGCATAACACTGTGCTGTTTCAATCAAGGAAATGTTACATTACCTAATAGATGGAGACGAAAAGCTAAGATCGAAGCTGATTGCATTAATTGATTGAAACAGGATAAATGAGGGAATGTTTATCGGAGGAAAATTTGAACAAAACGAATGTTTAGTTTGATCGTAACCGCATTGAAATATCGAAGTATAGATCTAAAATAACCATGACATTATGCAGATAGAGATATAATATTTTCTCCCAATTAAGTCCTTAGCTGCGACAATTTACCAGTCCAGGAATCTTTATATAAAACACCCTGTATTAAGTGGATATGATATGACAACTATAATGGTATACAATTATATGTAAAATTCCATCATATGGATCAGATGAATATCTTAAATTTGAACTAATTGAATGTTCTGTTAGAGAAACTGTACTTACCGAGTAGCCTGAGTGAGTCCCTAATAAGAATGCAACCATTATAGCCACGGCGATTAAAGATATCCTAAGAGTCGCTGTTGAATGAATAGGATGAGGTGAACGGAATAAACAGCGTCGAAACCTCATTATGAGTGAAAACTTTAAAAAGCTTAACAGACAGAAATTCCAGTGTATTAATTAATGTTGTAAGAACGCATGCAACCAAGCATTGTTAGTCCACACAAGGAGTTCACAATATACTGCTATTTATCTCTCGTCATGCAGCCTAAACTAGTACGAATAACTCACTTCGTTTGTATATATGGTTATAATGCTGCAAGCAGTTCAACCTATACTCTACTAATAATGGGACGGAATATAAAGGTAAAACTGCTACAATTGTCGTCAACTTAATGAAGTTAGGTTGAATAACAATGGTTCATTTACGAAGGTGTCGTAGTGATATGAAGTAAACTATAATACTGCATGTGTTAGAAGTATAGGGCTAAGAATAACTGGTTTACCTTATACGTGTGATGTGTCCTTTAGTGTGCAATGGGGCATGATAGATTGATTCTCTGCAGACCTTGGGAAAAGTTGGGCTCATCCGCAACGTTTTGATTAAGTGAGCAAATTAGTACTTAAATAACAAAATTATTCTTTCGGCTTGAACCTATTATTAATGCAACAATAAAGCAGGTCGGACAAGTCTGTTGGTAGTCTAGTTGCTGGGTTGGGCGTAATGCTTGACAACACTTCAAATACCGTTAGCTAGTAAGTTTACAACTGTTCCTGTCCCTGTAGAAGCGCTGTGCGAAAGGCACGCAGAGCGTATTTAACATTATTAGAGAGTTTATATGAAATATGTCAACAATTGTATAATGATTGCATATGTACGCATATTCGTCATTTATTCTCAGTTCACACTTTCTTAATTGCTATCAATGCAATACTGCTGACGATTTAAGAAGGTGTGTGGTGAAATTGTAAAATCAGACATGTATCTAGCACTAAGAATGTACGGTGAAGGAATCAAACACACGAGTTTGAAACATATATAGGTATAGGTATATAGGAAATTACTAAGATGTGTGTAGTAGTGATTGCTCTTAATTAACTCAGCCAGTTAATTGGTGAAGTATTTGGTAGCAGAGGTTGAAATATATATAAAGTTTTTAAATACAATACCGCAAGAAAAAATATCAGCTGTGATGAATGTGATATTTTGTATGTTGATATTGGAGAAACTTGTTATATACGTACATATTTCTATGTCATTAATATGCTAATAAGCGGTTTGTAGTCATACTCTTTTAAACTGTATTTACTCTACTCAAGAAACTCAAGTCTTACTCCCTTTGAGTCTAACGCCTAACATTCGAGTTTCTATCTGATCATTTTCTGGGTATGTAAACGTGCTCTTATAGGCTCCGTAATAGTGTGTGTACCAAAATGAGTTAATTTACTCATAAATCAGGGGACAAAATGGTTCACACAGAATTTAAAAGGCAATAATACATTGAAACGATAAACTTATCATTCCGTGTAACTCACTTACTTCCGTGATGGAAACACCGATTGGCGCGACAGACGTTCTTACAACTGGGGTAAGGCTTTTCACGAGTTTGCGTTTAAAGTTACACATATATATATAGTAGTACCACCCATGATGTTCTCACGAAATCTTATAGTCCAGTCAATATATGGTTATACCTCACACTACTTGCAAAAGAATTGTTTTAAACATTAGCAGGTACATTTAATCATCCTTTCTAACATACCAAAAATTGACATAAATCTATGATGCAGAAGTAGTGAAAGTTTGGCTGAAAATGTTTTCATTTTAGTGTTTAGTGATGAACTAAAGCTGTTTCACGGGTCATTTCTCAAAATTGAAAGTTTTTTACAAATATAACATGGACTGATAAACGTAATTCCAATAGTCTGCAACATATTTATATTAATGTTTTGCCTAAACAAGACTGTTTCAGTGGAATGTTTCATTTTTCTTCTCTGCTACTAAGGACGAAGACTCACTTCTAACATCTCATCCAAAGGTCGGCAAAGGTGATGTCTACTGTTAGGTCGAAATACAGATACACAACTTCATAAAGTAGGGGGCGCCTTCCACATTATAGCCACCTGATCGTTACTTCCGGTTTTCTGTTACACGTTACCATATCGTCGTTTCAGAGTCGCACTTGAGATTCCTAATTTCGTAAGTTTAACCTTTAAATTCACACCATTAGTCGTTCTAATACTTAGATCAGTCACATAATTATTGGTATTTTTCCATCAATTTAAAATTTCGAAAAGCTGTTATAGCCTAGAATGCTGTTAAATTATAATATGTGATCTTATACTACCCTCCATGTATGATTAAAACCTGACTACGGGTTAACTGGGATATTAGGATATAGCGTCAATTTGATCTTAAATTTCCATTTATTCTGCTCATCTGAATGAATTATAATAACATAATCAGGACAACAACCAATATTTGCATTTGAATATACATTAAATCATCATCATCATAATCACCACCACTACCTGTATACCATTACAGTATCGCTACACATTACGTATATATACAATATTAATGTTATAACCATAGTTATACATTAATATTGTATACACATATTTATATGCTGTCATTAACGCTGTACAAGTATCGCATGCCGCTACTGCAGTTGGTAATGTGTGATGCGGGCAAGACAGAGTCAATAATGCCACTGTTGTTCATGTTTTTCCCGTTCTTTGCTTTCTACCAGCATGTGTGCTACTTCCTATGTTAGGCAATACCGTATGCTGTGTAGGTATTGGCTGCGAGACCAATAATTGCTGTCATAAAGGTATAGGCCTAAGTATGACTATTAGTGCATATGCATACATGCTACAACCACGTTGTTGTATATTTCGATAGCATTAAAAATTGATTATAAATGGATATTGTCTTCCTCCAGACTGATCATCTCCAACAAGATGTCTGACGAAAGAAACACGCAAGAAGAAGCTGCATCATTTTGTTTGACAAAGGAAGAAGCTGTCTCATTTGTCGAAGGTGTTTTGCTTGTGCCATTCCTGGAACACGAGACTCGCAATGGTAGACTGGCTCTTTTAGACTCATTGATATATGCTATGCATCAGAAAATTCCCTTTCAAACTATTTACAGGTGTAGCATACCATTCAAAGATCGACATAGGCCTTCCTTTGCTGTTATTAAACATAACATGTTTCAGAAATACGGAGGGACATGTGAAACAATTCAACCGTTCTTCAAGTGTCTGTTGGATGCACTTGGATATCAAACCAGCTTTTTCCCTGCATCTGTTTTGGGGAGTTTCGAAGGACACGTTGGAATTATTGTCCATGATTTGAAGTATAAGGGCAGTAGACACATCGTGGAAGTTGGATGTAAACATCCGACGTTTACAGCTATACCGTTAGACTTTGAGGTTGAATCAGAGATATATTCAGTTTCGTATGCAAGCTATAAATACGTCAGAAGGCCAGACGGTATGTTGGATTGGTTACTAAAGTTTCAAACTAAGAGAAACGAATGGTTCAAGTTTGCTGTTCTGAATATAATCAAGCTAGTCGATATATCGTATTTCTTCGAAAAACATGAAGAAGACCAAACTAACCTGGAAATTGAATTTAATAGGTCTGTCTGGGCTTCGCACTATAAAGGACACCGTTTCTTCTGGGTGAGAGGAAGCATACTAAGTTGGAACGAACAACAAGAACATGAGTTATTGAAGAAGGAAATCGGAACGAAAGAAGAATTGAAAGAAATACTTCAATCTGAGTTCCCACAATTCCCAAGTGAGATGATAAATCTATCATTCGCAAATACAGAGTTAGTATATGACGAGTCATACACTCAAACATGTTTGAGCCAATATAACGTGTCATGATAGGTCTAATGTTCGTGTCATGGCGGACGAAACAAACACCACATCTCATTGTCGCCAATATTACAATTCAAGCTTAGACCACTTTCGTTCTATACGTATAAATGCGCCTAATAAATGTACTCAATATGATAATAAATGTAGTACTGTTAATGAATAACCGAAATGTACAGACCGTGGCTGTGTGCTGAACATAATTGTCATAAAAACAAGAATCGGTTACTTAAACTATTTGTAGGAAACTGTGGTGTCTGGTCTTCCAGAATACACATCATCCCGGTCCAAGCATCGGAGCCTACTGAGACTGGCTAAACTGTTAAATTACATGATTTAATAGTATTGAGGTAAAGAGTTTGACAATGTTGAGCAAAGTCACACATTAAATCTCGCGAAATGTCATCAAATTATCTCTGTTTGCGGAGCTTTTCCAGTATACTGTTATATCGAACTTTCAACTGATTATTTACAATCATCATTTCCTATAACATAATTTCTTTTAAGAAATTTTGAAGCACACAAAAAAAAAAAACGTTATGAGACCATAAGATGTCAGGCGGTGGAGGCCTCTCCACCTTCCGTCAGGCCTAAGCATAATAGGCCAAACGCTAGGCGTCTGATACTAAGGCAATGGCATACATTATACGTAGCAAACTCGTTACTGCTGTTTACTCAGGAGTTCTGTGAGAGAATCATTTCTAGCCTTATCCCAGCCATAACCACTGCAATAAAAGTGTAACATTTCCATTAAATTGAGGAAGTATTGAAAACAGACCTGGAAACGACTCAGGAACAGATTAATAATCAGTCGTAAGCTTTTTCCGCGAATTCGCGGATTTCCGTGATTTCTTTTCTACCTCCGAGATTTACACCTCTCAAATTCCGAGAATTTCTAACAACAGCGTTACTATATGATTTGATCCGTCTTTCGCATGTTTTTCTTTACCGATGCATATCCAACCCGCAAGGGGACAAATAATATTATCCTAACACACTGTAGCATACGCAAACTGGAGCCTATACTACAATATGATTGCAACGATATTTTCTTAAGTTTCGCATGATTTTCAATATCCTAGTATTATTAGAGTAGGGACAACTTAGGAGAAGTGTAGTTCTGTAGCTGTTGAATATTATTCCAGATTAAAACTGACCATTGTGTACATTTTATGAACAGTGACTGTTTAATTATGGGTCGCCATGATTGAAAGAATCAAGAAGGGTGAAAAGGACAGGCTAGGCATGTGGCGTTAGTGTGCACATTTTGATGAAAACTTTGCTTTGAGAGTTTTAATAAATTCAAAATTCTTTATAAAATAGGCACCAAAATGTCTTAAAACCTCTTATTTCACAGAGCTTCCGGGGGCTTCGACCCCTGGACCCCAACTTGGGCGTTGCTCATGGACCCCACCACGGGCCCTACGGCAGGCCCATGGACCCCGCCTGTAACTGTCGCGCTGCGTGCTGACTGACGCCCTCGGCGTTAGTATAGTATCACCCACCAAGTTCAGTGATTTTTTTTACCCCAGGCTCATCCTTGATCCTAAGTCCCTGTTCGTCTACCCCAGTTTATGTGTGAGAGATTCCCCTGCCCCACCACCCCTTCAACCGTGTTGTGATGCTAATCATTCTCTCATTATTTAGGCTATTTTGTAAACAGCTTAAGCAGTGACACTTGAGCATGTTTGGGCGTACCCAAAAATTGTTAACAAAATCGAAGAAATACGTACTACAAGTTCGTTTTATTCGGCCTCAAACGTGAGAAGTTATTGCATTTGAGTATTTGATAGGTCATTTATTACATGATCTGACCAAATTACCCTGAAATTGAAAATATAAAGCGATCGTAAAACCGGTAGGCCTGGAACATCGCGTATAGTCATTATCGCTCTCTAACACTAAATATACACTAAATATTCATATATTACGCGTGATTGACAGCGCTTCAAATAACGTTGTCTGGACAGACGGCTATGGCAAGCCATATGTGCAACAATTCGATACACCGAGTTAATCGCCGTTAAGTTACTCTGTTTTTCGATCGATAAACTCAGTTTATCGAATAAATAACCGTGTTTTTCGCGAAAAACTCAGTTTATCGAGCGAAAAGCAGGGATACCTCGATAAACTAAGATTATCGGCGATAAACCGAGTTATCAAATGGGAACTATTTTTTTCGCTCGATAAACTAAGTTTATCGATAATCTCTGTTTATCGATAAATTCAGTTTATCGATAAACTCAGTTTATCGCCCAATACACCGAGTTTATCGAATTGGATATGGCACGCCACATGTGAATAATTCGATAAACCGAGTTTATCGCCGTTAACTCTGTTTTTCGATCGATAAACTCAGTTTATCGATAAACTCAGTTTTGTCGCTCGACAAACCGAGTTTAACGGCGATAATCTAAAGAATTATTGCACTTGTGGCTTGCCATAGACGGCAGCAAACCAAAATCCCCTCTGTCACATCGTTTGTACTACGATGGCCACTATATAATTGCGATTTTGACATTCCTCGGGTAACAGGCTGTATACATATAGGGAGCCGCTATGTTACAGCAGGGAGTTGTTATGGTTACAGCTTCCTGCCAGTACTAAGAGGGTGAAGGTGTCACAATATGTTAGTACCAATCAAAATAGATCTTAGAGAAGACTTGGGGGTTTCAGCCAATCGCTGCCAAACACCCCTAATCAAGATGTCTGCGCCCATAGATGAAAACATAGTGCAAAACGTAGTCCAGAAGAATGGCGACTTCCAGCCCGACTCCAAAGTTAAGTTGCAGTATACAGATATAGAGAAATGGCGAGATGTCGATTCGGGCAATTTGGAAGTGATGAATAAGTCCGAATTTCGATATAGCCTACCTAGTAATAGTACTAGTATACTATAGTAGTACTAGGCGTTATAACTGCATGTTAGGAATGTAACTGTGTTAGCCTTACGTCCATTGTGGAATGTCTACACACTAAAGGTGTCCCATAAAATACACACACAGCTTGCTACCGTCGGTAATTAGACACTAGTGTACAGTCAATACACACAGCTACGGTCAATACCCACAACACAGTGTACATAGCAGCGATGGACATCTCAGGTATAAATGAAAGATAACAAGGTATCACATTTCATTACTGTCTGCATTTTGTTGCAACAAGAAGAAAACTTCACTTGCAAGCAAAGGAAAGTTAACTTTTTCAGAGCTCGGCACGTGGTTTGGGGAGAGTCTTCAATGCCTTTAAAAATGGAATTAATTGGAACGTTCCCTTTTTGGTAACTATGGAGTCACTCTTTCGGAACTTGCAAAATTGTGAAGGGGACCACAGACTACAGGTTCGGCAATGACTTCATCGTGGATCGCAAAGTCAGTAATTACTATCACGGTCAGATTCGTCCAACATGGCAGCATACAGAAACGTTGCACTAAAAGCCGAAGCCAGAGTCAATTAATCAGGTCACACATCAGGAGTCTATGCATGCTAAGTTATTCAATACTGCCCTGATTACCCTTCAGGAAACATATTATACTGTAGTTTTGATAATAACAGACCTACAGTTCTAAGCTCAAATGAGACCAACTTTGAATTAAAAAAGGTGAAATAAGTGCATAAATACATGTGCTTTTTCAAAAAACACAAAATCTTTAAATTTCACAAAATGTTTAAAATTTAAATGTTTATAATAAAGGACTTCCATTGCAATCAAGATTAAGGAGCCTTAAAAGGCTTTATACATGTACTGTACTATAAAGTATATGCATACAGGTAGCTTATACTCAAGGTTTGGAAACAAACCTTACATACTGTATATATGGAGGTACTGTACATTCTACAGTATGTTCATAGTATACAAGTATGAATGAATGTACTCTGAATGCATGGCTTATGTTGAAGTACTGTAGACTACTAATTATGGATATATATCAAAATTGGGAAATCCTTGGGGCCTTAGGTGAGAAATTTCATTATTCTCTGCCAACTGCCAATCTATTTGAAGCTGTTAACAAAAAGTTGTCAGGTGCTATACCTAGGCAATGTCTGGGGACCTAGACTGGGATGGAACTTCATTCCCTGACTTAACATACATTGCGTTACAAACAAATCACTGTACAAAACCATCTTGAAATTTTGCGAGCTACTGTAGTCTATCATCCTTATTTTTCCCAAAAGTGGACTCGAAACGTACGACGCAAGTTTTCAAAACCAAGTCAATTTCATCACTCTCCAATAAACAGCTGTTTATGTGTTACTGTAGTTTCTTAAATTAGAATCAGCTTTTAATTTTTTATTCTGTGTCCAGTGAAAGATTGAAAAATAATCTTCAAATTAGTCATGAAAATCTCTGTAATGGATTGTTGTAAACCCTGCACCATTTGGTTGATTGTTATGATATATTTATTTTCAAACGAATTCAATGATCTGTAGGATTGGAAAAAGTTTTGGATCCTGTCAGAATAAGTTGTGGTTTTTTGAAAGAAATAATGAAAGATGTTCAATCAAAAATGTGTTTTGTTATGTTTTCCGTTGACCTAGTTGTAAGGGTGTACTTGGGGTTTGTTTCTTGAAAAAAAGTTTGTGTCCACGGGACGCAAGCAATTTGAAGATTTGCCTCTCTGCCAAACATTGCGTCCAGGATGCAGAATCCTGCGTTCGTAAAAGTGCTGTGTCCTAGGCTATGCCATTGAATGAATGACAGTGTCATAATTAAGTGCATTGAACCATAGATGAAATGTTGAGGAAAATCCCGGGATTCATGTTGCAACACTACCGGTTGTGTGTAAGTTGCACTACCGCACAATGCTACTATCTTATTACAGGGGCACATGGAGAATGGACAATACAGTAGTCATCCCAAACTGTTGTTATACTTCGATGGAGATTGTCCACTGCAATTTACTTATTAAATTACACTTAAAATTTTCATACTTCACGGCTATATTCTATAATTGTTAAATGAATTTCTAGGCTACATCATGAAAACAATGTTCCGTTGTACCTTTAGATCAAATGCGTCTTGCTCTTCCATCCACATGAACTCTGCAAAAGGATCCAGATTCCCGTCCATTACAGTCAACATTGAAGATGAATAAGGTTGATGCCGAGAGGGGAAAAAATTAAAGCCTGGAAGTACAAAATTTGGAAAGGTTTCCAGAGTTGATATTTACCACACACAACTTTCAATATTGTATGAACCTGAATACAATGATACAAGCCAACTATATATTGTACCTCCTGTCAGGGTAATTAGCAGTTCCCTGCTTCTTTCCACATCTTGGAAGATGCAATTAAGACATTCCCTTTTTCTTGTCTTTTACCATGGATGAGGAGGAAAATGTTTCAAGTTCTAAAGATATTGTATACAAAAAGCATTCTATCATAGGCTGATAAGCAGAACGCCATTTTGCATGGATTTATAAATTAGGGTGTAGACATAGACACCATATAATTGATTGATGCACTACCGTCCATCAAACATATAAAGCAGTTTCTTGAGTTGATTTTTTTCAATGCGAATCAATTATTACTACAATCCCACGGGAACGTATAGTAGGTTTCTACCTTGCTTCCTAAGTCAAGAAGAAGCAATGGCTATGAAGACAAAATATATAATTTGATAATTTATTCAAAGTTTGTTTTTGACATGTAGCAAATAGTTGGTATATAAACATGTTGAGGACTCCATGATTTAAATTTCATTTTGTGAAAATTTTAACAATGGGTTACAGAGGATGGGACAGGAAGTTACTCTGCCCATATATTTACCTTTCTCCTCAATACAGAGGTTAATGTACTAAGTAATGACAACACTACAGTATGACATCAAACATGACATCATACAGTATTCTAGGTTGCTTTATTGGTACAGTATATATGTACAGTGCTGTGTAGGTATGAGATGCACAGACAGATTTCAGGTTTCTGACATTTTAAAGAGCAGGCCTCGATATATATGGTCGCCGAGTAGGCTATGAAGTGGTAGGCATCCATAAAAATAAACACCTTGACCAGAATTTGGGCTTGTCATTTGACTATTATTTATTCTAATAAATACATTGATGTATGGAAAGCTGGTGACAAAATTGTGAAGTACAGTTATACATTAAACTGTTATGATTGAATGAACATAGCGGCTTAGGTTAACATTCAAGCCCTAGGTCCAATATGTAACACTGTATGATTGCAGTATATTGCACATATTGATGGGAATGAGAACCCAAAAATTTAAAACTATACCTGTTCCAAGCTGGTACTACTGTAAGTGTACTATGGCCATAAATTCCACAATAAAATGTTAGTACTGATTGTTCTGTAATTATTAGTTACATTTATTTGAAGTAATAGCGGGAGGAATACATCATATGTATTCTTTTCTATAGTCATCAGTTGGTGATAGCCCCTTTCTTCTTTTTGTCAAGTGCTACTACTAGAGATTTTAAGTGCAAAATATCTTACTATTTTCCTGCCTGAGAAAGGTTTTGATCAAATGCATTCATTTATCATAACATATGTGTAACAATGTGTGATTGCAATAATGTGTGTGTCAACTGTGCATTTGTTTATGAATGTGGTTGTGTGTGTTGCTAGTGATGTGTGTCATTTGTTTGAATGGTGCGTGTTGCATACATGTTTCTTTAAATAGGGTTTGGAAAGAATTGGGAGGCAGTTATTACTTAAGAGTTTGTAAAGACGAGATGTTTTTTTTTTATCTTGGTAAGACTCTGTTGAAGTTTGGCAATAAATACACTTCGATGTAGTGACAAATAATAACCCCCATGACTGGACCCTTTATTTATTTGTTACAATATGTGTAAAGGCCTAGTACTACATACTGATCTACAAATCTCTATGCACTATGTGCATGCCTAGGACTAACTAATTCAGTTCAACCTTTCCAAACGCTACTCTCAAACAACCCCTCATCAAATGATGGCTTCTCAGCCAATGAAAACAATTAACAACTTTCCTGCTTTCCAATCACACATTGACTTGCTTTAGAGAAAAACACAACACATGTTTTAGTACAGGACTTATGCCATTGACATTTTGTACAGAAACCTTTTCAAGTCCAACAGGAGTCTCCTTAGTGGCTCCGTTGGCTACATTGAACACGTGAAATGTTCCAAGTATCATTAGGCCTATTATGTTGTACAGAAAGGTGTTTGGAGTTGTGGCTCTGTTTGTGCTGATGGCTACAATGCCTAGGTGAAAGGTGTTAAGAACTATTACTCAATTAGCCCAGCGCTATTGCTTTGCACAAAAATGTGCTGAAACTTTCCAAAATCATTCAAATGTGGCCTGTTTGCTTCGCTGACTGCGATATCAATGCCAAGTGAAACTTGACAATGGAGCTAGCTAGTGTAGGCCTATCTTGATGGGCTCAAGAAAGGAAAGTCCCACAGACTCAGAGAAAAAGTTGTAGGCCTAGTTGCATTGCATTCTGCCTGTTTTGTTGAACAACCTCTGTCATATTACTTTCATGATATCCTACAGTAGGACACAGGTCAAGCCCAAACTAATGTTATGTCTAACAGTAGGTCTAATTATTCCCTGGGACAGATAATACTACTAGTAGTACTAGGCTAACTAAGCTAGGCCTAGACTACTAACGCGGGAATAAATAAGACGAACCAATATTTTCGTTCGACGACTTCTTTACTATTTGGTGAGCACCAGGATGTACACGAGCGTGATATTTAACTTGAGGTAAACAACACCAGATTGGGCCAAAGTATGGAATACGGTATTAATAACTAACGTTAGACTAGTATGAGTGCTTGCCAAGTATGGTTTTGGCAAACAAGTACTAGGTTTGACCCGCTTTCAACGTACACATTACGACTGCTACTAGCTAACTTAGTCTACAACAATGCATGCAATAATGATATAAATATGTTGATGTTGTTTATAAACATACAATAAGACATGGCACGCGAATTATGCAGAATTGATTGTAAGTATCCGCCCGACAGGTGCAACAGCTGCTGAACGGATAAACGTATATGAGATCAGCGTTATGATACAAACAAATATTAAAAAACTAGTAAATATAGCAAATTTTTAGTGGAACTCTAAGTATAAGAAGAGAAGTCCATAATTCAGTTGAAAATCAAAGAAAACGAATCCATTTGGAGATAAAACAGTCTGAGCTAGTACGTGGGAATCTATACTAAATCATTCTTATTGGGAATTCAGACAGCCACCCCTGCACATGCACATCATTCTGGTTTCTACGCCTTCACTTATTCGTAATTGAGTTAAGCCACTGTGATGGACAAAGCTAACAAATAATTTAACGGTCAGTCCTTCATAAAAGTGCTTCAAATAAGCGTTTCCAATATTTGTTTTACTTGACTCAGTAGAAGTCATCAGAACAGTTTTACCAATTATGTTTTTCCTATACAATTACATAATTACCGCTGGACTGCAGTTAGGTGATGGCGCAATTTCATTTTTTGATGAAGGCAAGCTACCGTCCATATATATATATATATATATATATATATATGGTAGCATACGCGTATTAATAGCCACATTGACTTACACATTAAATCACAAAAGTAATGTGTTTTCTAAGTCTAGATAGAAGTTCTCACTAGCTAAATTCTACCTATCACTGGATAGCTGACAAATTGACCTTTCATGGTACCATCAATTTCCATATCATGACAGTGAAGATCTTTTGCTACGAGAGCCTGAAGTTTTCGTCACTTGTAAACAAACCTCTTCACAGTAGTAAACAATTTTCATACTCTGCTCCTCGGAGGCTTAAAGGGATCTAAAATTGCCTCAATTGATCCAATATTTGCACCACACGTAATCCCATTCATGCTCTTCAAACATGCAAGCCTAAAAAAAAACACAGATCCTGATTGATAACTTATCAAAAAAGATGTTCTCCTTCTGCCTTTTGGGCACTTTTCTTGAGGAGAACATCCGGGAGGATTGATATTGGGGTATGCCACCCTTACGTATGCTAAACTTGATATTTGATTCGAAGGCCACATATAATGTAGGCAAGAAGTCACTACACTAACTGTTAGCAAAGTCCATCCGCGAAGGTAATGGCGCAGACAGAATGCGCAACAGACATGGACGAGTCTGAAGATGCGAGTTATCTAGTCCATAAGCAACTCCAAGATGTTGTCAAAGCTCAAAGAGAAATGCTTATGAGGTTCAATGAATCGGTGAGGTTTGGCTAGATTACTAACTTAGGCCCAGTACTAGCCTACAGTAGGCCTAACGTTAATAATAGTACTAACGTTAATACATTACTAGGGCACTGTAGAACTAATCCCAATCATGCAAGTTGAGATAAGACAGAGTTTGCCCGACTTAATGATTACTTGGCCGACATAATTTTTAATTGCCCGGGCAATCGTTAATGTACAGCCCTACATAAGAAGAAGTGATATCAGGTTCTGGTCCCACAGTAGTTATAGATGAAATCATGAACACAAAACAAGACATTTGACTAATGAATTCAAAGTACAGGTATTGTGGAATGTTGAAATCAAGCCATACGATAAACAGTATAATGTGATATTAATTGCAGAGAAACCTCATATCACAGCAACGCCACTACTTTGTAATAATTTAAATGTTGCAGTTGAGACAACGTTCTATCGTGGTTACCATTGAAGTTGTGTCTATGAAGTATGAAATTTGTGCTAAACTCTTGGATAATTTTCTTCTCTCCCTCAGAGTCACACACAGGCGCAGTCTGACTCTGAGACAAGTGTCAAACAGGAAATGTATGACTTACTTTTTGAAGAGCTTGAGGTAAGTAATTAATGTCTTTGTATTGAAAGAAAGAAAAGCTAGTTGCAATCATTTCAATGTCTTTTGCATTACATCATTATCCCTGCCAGTGTCAATGTGATTACTCAGCAATTGTGGTAATAATTTCATTGCTGTTCTACAAATGCATTTAGTGATCATACCTTCATTTAATTTTTTTTTTGTGGCATTAATGGGACATAAATATCACAGTATTTTGTGTGTTAGAAGGAGATGTTACGGACAAAAAAGACAGCATAAGATGGGTACAGAGGTTAAACTATATATCCTAAAATTCACAAAGCATCTTTTTACTGTATTGGCAATGGCAAGATGTACCATTCAGAGTTCATGTTTTTTTTTTCTGTACAGTAAACATGATCTGACTTCATTTGATATAAGAAGCCATGACACTAGTCTGGTTTCCAAGACCAGACAGTACTTTCTATAACAAAAGGCCCATTGGTCATACCTGTAGGCATATTGGATGAACTATGGTGCACAAGGGGACCATTAGGCATTTTCTAATGTATCATCTATTCTTTCAAGTATAAAATTATCATGAAAGCAACAAAGTTTTCTTTGCTTTCAAATAAAATTGCATCCAAGAGTGGTTAGTTAACTGGGTCTTATAAGTGTTAAGAAACATGCCACGCCATATTCCTTATGGAGTAAGGTGGCTGTTTCACAAATTTCAGATGCTTTTTATGACCTGTGACTGCAGTTATATGCATCCTTTTGTATATATAATGTAATTATGCAATCCTTCAAAATTAATTTGAGTCTTGACAAAATTTTTGCAAAGCCTGGTGATGTTGTGGACTTCAAGGTACAGACCTGGCCTGTGTCACCAAATCCAAGTGATACATTTTTGACTGAATACAAAAATAACATGGCAAATTTAATTTATTGTCCCACACAATCTTTGTAACGTGGAAACAAAAACTTTTTCTTTCAGAGGGAAAAAAATCATCACCTAGAGACACAGTCTCACTTACAAGCTGAGAGACTTAGGAGAGAGTTTGCAGAAGGAGAAGTTGACATCTTGAAAGCACAAATGGAAAGAGAGAGGAAAAGATATGAAGAATGGTAAGTTTCCATCCACTAAAGAACTCCTGGGACGTGTCTCAGATCTTATAAAGTCTCTGTTAATTACAAAACTCCTGGGACGTGTCTCAGATCTTGGGAAGTCTCCATCAACTACAGAACACCTGGGATGTGTCTAAGATCTTAGGAAGTCTCTGTTAATTACAAAACTCCTGGGACATGTCTAAGATCTTCGGAAGCCTCTGTTAATTACAAAGCTCCTGGGACGTGTCTGAAATCTTGGGCAGTCTCTGTTAAGTACAAAACACCTGGGACGTGTCTAAGATCTTGGGCAGTCTCTGTTAAGTACAAAACACCTGGGATGTGTCTAAGATCTTGGGAAGCCTCCGTTAATTACAAAACTCCTGGGACGTGTCTTAGATCTTGGGCAGTCTCTGTGAAGTACAAAACACCTGGGATGTGTCTAAGATCTTGGGAAGCCTCCGCTAATTACAAAACTCCTGGGACGTGTCTAAGATCTTGGGCAGTCTCTGTGAAGTACAAAACACCTGGGACGTGTCTAAGATCTTGGGAAGCCTCCGTTAATTACAAAACTCCTGGGATGTGTCTAAGATCTTGGGAAGCCTCCATTAATGACAAAACTCCTGGGACGTGTCTTAGATCTTGGGAAGTCTCTGTTAAGTACAAAACTCCTGGGACGTGTCTTAGATCTTGGGAAGTCTCTGTTAAGTACAAAACTCCTGGGACGTGTCTAAGATCTTGGGCAGTCTCTGTTAATTACAAAACTCCTGGGACGTGTCTAAGATCTTGGGAAGCCTCCATTAATGACAAAACTTCTGGGACGTGTCTTAGATCTTGGGAAGTTTCTGTTAATATGAAATCGTTTAATTTTCAGATGTTGTGTTACTCTAGCAAGCCTGTGAAACCGCAGCTCATATTAGTTGACGCGCACTTTTCATTTCAAATGGTGAAAAATTTGGGGAAATAAAGATTTGCTTCTTGTATTTGATTAGGACTTCCAATAAAAGTGTCAAATAGACAAAATAGACTACTTACTTTTGTCCAGTTCATGACAAAGTTCAAGAGGATGCCGTGGCAGTCAATCTTAGCTAGCAATCAATAAAATCTTGAGTAATACTCAGCCGCTTTCGTATTAAAAGTCAACCATTTTGCTTTAAAAGGGTATTTACGCCTTAAGAGGATGAGTAATCAGATACATTGGGTGGTTTCTTCCTGTGGAAGAACAAAATCTATGCAAAGGTTTTCAACAGTTCTGTTTTCCTTTCTTTTTCTTTTTTATATCAATACAACAGCTTAGAAAGACTGAAGGCAGAAGCTCAGAGTGAATCAGCCCACAAATCTGAAATTGAGTCCCAGTGCAGCAGTAAGTACTACATAACAGTTAATTAATCAATTAATGAATTCTTCTGTATCTCAAAGAAGGTTACTGCAGTTTGGTTTATCCGAATTTTAGTTTGTCTAGCATATTGCTTGATACCTTATCTTGTGTCTTCCTGAAGTGTTTAGTGATGTATTTCATTGGAAATGCTTTCAAGTAATTCATTCCCCCTCAAACACAGTGTAATTGGCTGACGATTTTCCTTGAAAATTTGCTACCGTTTAAAATTGAGTGTCATTTTTTATGTAAATTATAGGCAATGAATAATTTAGTGTTTAAACTTTGTGTAGCAGTCTTTAAAGCTCTGAATTTAGTCTCTTGCAAAAAAAAAATTGGTTTGTTGTGTGTAAGAAACTGATATACATCTTTACACTTGTATAGCAAGTTGCCCACATTCCATAGCATTTTGCTCTGCAATATCAGATAAGTTTTGCCCTGATATTTTGAAAAAATAATTGTTGAGATGTTTGAAGGCTTAGATCTTGTGCTTTACCGTATACAGTGATCGCTTATGAGAAGCAACAGAAAGAGAATCAAGTCCATCTGAATCAAACCAAAATTCAGGACTTGAAGAAGAGAATCTCAAAGCAGAAACAAAACCACCGAAAACAAATCGATGAAGTCAACATCAGAATCCAGCAAGAGGCTTACATCAATAAGATGCTTACTGAGAAAGACCGGAAAAGCAAGCAAAGATGATTTGGTATCCAGGCAACGGGATGGGCTATGTACTGTGCTTATGTATACTTGATTTAGGCTGTACTTAACTGGGTCACCTAGTTTTGTGGTGACAAGAAGTTTAGAAGATGTTATTTATGAGATTGGCGTTATAACACAAACACTATAATAGTGTCATAAAGTCATAAAGTGTTATATTGGGATGAATTTTGGTAAGTGCAATGGGGAAAATAGGTCATGAAATATTCTCTGCTGGTCAGTGTTGTTTTATTTCACAAATGTTAAACCATTTCCTTTATATTGGAGGGAGTAAGTAGAAATTTAAGGCATCACTTTGTGTTGTTAACTGCATAACCTGACCTCACTGTTGCTGGGTTGACATTACGGATTTGACCCCGCACTCGGTGTGTATTGCTTGGTATCTGATACAGAGTTCATGATTTGACCCCCTCACTCGGTGTATTGCTTGGTATCTGATTCAGAGTTCATGATTTGACCCCCTCACTCGGTGTGTATTGCTTGGTATCTGATCCCGAGTTCATGATCACTGACCAGGAAGGTGAGGTTCTTTAAGTGAAACTATACGCTGTGTGATGTACAGCGATGCTACTAAAGCCTTCTACCATAGTGTCAAATTACACACGTAGCGAACAACCACAGAGGTTATGGTTACCGCTGGTCAACTCCAAGCTGCGTTGACATTCAAGTCAAACACCATTCACAGGGTCTGATCTTTCCTCCATGTCTACATGACACATATAACACCCAGTGCAGAGTTCAACACCGTGCTGCGGCCTAATGTAAATAGGGCCTTGAAGGTTGAGTTACGTCTAGACGATTCAACTCAATAATTCAACCAACAATCACAGGGATGGTTCGATGGTGTCATGTGATTTTAAAGGTCATGGGTGTTACCGATATGGCTTACATGAAAGCTACTTAAATTTTAACTGTTTTCAAACATGACCATTGTAGAAGTATTAGCAGATAGATTCATTATCAGACTTTTTGATTGGTCTACTGCGTCGGCCAGAAAATAAGCTTCTCGGGTGGAATTGAAGAGTTAATCGAGTTTAGCCATATCTGACTGTTATTTTGCCTAAATCAACACAGGTTATTGTTAGATATATGGTAGTCAATCTGTGAATGCCAGTGTACGCATTGTGATGCACAACTTTGAATGCTCGGACAGTAGAGTAAAGGTCTTCTTCTGATCCTGCTTTCATTCCTGCTCCAGCCAAATGTTTCGCTTGTTTCAAAGCTTCTGATGTTACAGAATCATAGTTTGTTCTTTAACTGCATTGCAGCCGGTCCATATCATCTCACACGCAAGCTGTATTTAGCGGACTTGAGACTTGAAGGGACCAATTCTGTTTTAATGTGCAATACTCATATAATATATTTTTGAATGTAAGGGAGGCTGGTTTAAGATATTCAAAGGATATCACACAATGTTATGCAACCACTAAAAGTTTACTTTTCACAGGACCTATCATTTTGAGAACTGTTCCAATTTGTTTTTTCTTCTCTTTTTTTGCTAATGCCAGTAAAATATTGATGAGTGAAGTCATTGTTATATCTGTAACAAGAGAGGATTAAACAGAAGATCGATCCATCAATGTGATTTAGTATTTGTTTGTACTTTCTACTAATCCAATGTATTTCCTATTCAACTGACATCATCTATCCTCTATCAGCTGAAAAAAAAATTAAAAATATTTAATGAAAAGAGGATTTTCGTTGTACCAAAGTTAATGTGGTTTTAATGGTGCACCAAAAAAAAAAAAAAGTAAATGTTTGTAACCCAAGACACAACCAAATATATTCCTTCTGTATAACAGTTTATTCTTTACCTCACCTTCCACAGCAAAATTGCCAACTTAAAATTGCTACACAAATGATTCAAAAAGTTAAGCAGAATTGTTTTGAAATAAAATAACATGATGTATATATATGCAGACACTAGACTATTCTCTGAGCTTATCACACATTTGTTGATAATTAGGATTTACTACTTGCCCTAAAGTTTTTAACTATTTCACAAATGACATCTCCAAACAAAAGCTTCTTCTCACATTGTTAGCATCATTGTCCATCTTTCTGAAGGTAGAGTTCAAGCTAAAAGTTAAATGACATTTCAGTGATTGAAAATCCCTCAACTGTTTCGTAAAATCCTGAGTGTCTGAACTTATATTTCCGGTCGAGGTATTCCTAGCATGGTTGAGGAGGGTTCGCTTAGATATTTAAGTAGTTCTCTGGGGAAAGATACTCTGGAGAGTAAACATTTCGCGTCCCGCCTACACCCATCCCTCCCGACTGATTTTCTGTTTTTCATTTTGTACCTAGCACATTTTTGGGTGTTAAATTCTTTAACTTGAAAGCCTACATCTAGAACGCCTGGCGATCACAGTGACTCTGCTTGTACAAATGCAACATCACCGAGTCCATATAGAAGGTTTGACATAGGCCCATGTGTATCATATTTACTCCTGGTTTCGCCAGGGCTGGGGCAGCCTGTCAGTGAAATCAGTTTTCCCCTAACTTTGGCTTGCACTAGTTCTCTATTTTTGGTTTCGATGACAATTGTAACCATTGCATTCATGATGGTGTATGTGTGGGTGCGTTTGTGACGCCCAGCTTGTAATTTCATATTTGGTGTGTAAAAGTACCACATTGAGTACTAGATGTATATTGTTTTTGGTGGAGGTCAATGGTCATTTGGGGTCACCAGGGGTCAAACTGTGAAAACCTTGTAAACACGATAACTCAAGAAGCGAAGGTCGGACCAACTTTATAGTTATTGTGTAGAAGTACCACAATAGGTTCAAGAAGCCTATTGTTTTTGGTGGAGGTCATTTGGG
Organism: Apostichopus leukothele; assembly: GCA_010014835.2. Taxonomy (NCBI): domain Eukaryota; kingdom Metazoa; phylum Echinodermata; class Holothuroidea; order Aspidochirotida; family Stichopodidae; genus Apostichopus; species Apostichopus leukothele. Next base: position 400 of record JAAAKB020315451.1, on the reverse strand, counting down.
GTCACCAGTTGTCAAATTTTGAAAACCTCGTAAACACGATATCTCAAGAAGTGTGTTGAAGTACCACATTGAGTAAAAGATGCATATTGTTTTTGGTCGAAGTCAAAGGTCATCAGAGGTCAAACCGTAAAACCCTTGTAAACATGTACACCCTCACTATACATTACTTCAGATTCATGAAGAAAACTGTTCATGTTACATCATCGAAATCACAATGCATTTTTGCATTCTGGTTGTTTATCCCTCCAATCTGAAAAATGACTGCTTGTATTCTTTACTCCCACTGTATTCCGTATACTAGTCTGCTGTTGTTATCATTTTGCTAACCTGCAGGAGCTGTACATTGCAGTAGGCCTACATCTCGATCAAACTTGTCTCCGCATCAACCACCGATCCCCCC
>JAAAKB020315342.1:0-15619 GCA_010014835.2 Apostichopus leukothele | reverse complement strand
AAGAAGCAAAAACACGTCTGCACACAAAGAAAACAAAATAAAATTAAAACGAGGGGGGGGGGGGGGGGGGGGGGGGGCCCTTTATGCAGCATAGTTCATATATCAGCTACTCATAGTTATGTTGTGCTTCCAGTGAATTTCCCTAGTGTTAGTGTCTTGTAGATGTTACGTATTCTTGATGTTGTGCTTTCCTGGCTTTTGTTACTTGATGTCTTGTTAGATGTTTAATCTCATCCCAAATAGCTAGCTTACAGGATTCATAAAATAAAAGCTTCTTTGCATTGTTTTCTTTTGTAACCCTTAGCAATTCTCAACTGTTTCTAACAAACTTTCCCTATCTATTACATGTAGCAAATATTTTTTGTGAGTATTGTGAAATAAATTTAATTAACCATTGACAAACTAGCTCAGCAATAGTCAAAAGAATTGTTCAACAAGAGAGACTGAAGTCCAATAAGTGCAAACTTTAAAATGCATAAATTACTGTATGAAAGATAATGGAACAAGAAAGTGGCATTATATATTTATATCAATCCTGTATGCTTTAGTTTTTACTCAATTTTAGCACTGGGCATAAAGAGTCATTTCTTTTGTGTTGTTAACTTTATTTGAAGTCTTGTTCATTTGCTGTCCATTGTTGCAGAAACTCTGAAAGTTACAAAAGTTATTAAAGTTGTAATGTTTTCCTATTGAATTCTGTGTTGTATCTGCTGATACTACTCTTGAATAAGGTTTTAACAAATTGATTGCCCTTCAGAAATAAGGAGAAATTTAGATGTTCAATCTGTCCAACTATCTACTGTATTTTTCATTCAGTATTGGTAATTTATTTCTTTCTTCCTGTGACTAACTAATAAACAAGTACCACTGAGGTCCCATTGTATAAAATTCATGGATATATAGCTCCTTGAACTGCAAGTATCTCATCAGATCAGGTTTCTTTCCAGTCCAATAATTGGCCCCTTGTAGGAAGTTGAAAACTCTTTAATGTTGGATGTTTGTGCTCAGAGAGTATTGATGGGTTTTTGGTTTGTTTACAACAGTAACTGCAAAAACTTGACCATTTAATCTTTAATCATGTCTGCTGCCACTATTTATTGAAAGCTCCCAGAGTGGACAATACCAGCTAAATCTTTCTTTGCCTTAATTTTCTTGCTTTGCTTTTGCTCTTTCATGTTTTTGCTTTGCTATTTAGTCAAGTTTAATGTGTGAGATAACTAGCATCATCTGCTAAAATATAATTTATTGTAAACTTTTTATCTACCTCACTCATGTTTTGATTTATCCCTTTGCTTTTGCATAGTGTCATATTAACTATGGGACTGCTTTCCATGAATGAAACACTTTTTGTTTTAATCTGGTATATTCCTCACTAACATTGCAGTTGCTTCACTCATCATTGTCCTTTTCATAAGATAAACAGGATTATTGAAGGTGCTATTTGGTTGATGTTATTGTTTAAAACATCAAGGGCAGCACTGAGTTAGCAGAGTCTTAGAGATCTGTGAATTGTTCAGCAAAATGGATGACCTATCTTGTCACTTCCCATCCATTACCATTCCATTCAAACTTAAAGTGAAAAGACTACACAAACTTAAAGAAAAGTAATTTGATGCTGAGATGAAAAAACTTGCCATCTTTTTGCAGATAAACTTGGAATAGTTGAATTTGGTTGAGAAGAGTGAATTTAGTAGTAATATGTTATGGCAGATGGTATCAATGTGTGCTATAATGAATATTGTTCCTTTCCAAAAATGACAGCTTGGACTTAATGAGCCCTGAGTTTTCAAGCTACATTATTGAGCACAATATGATAGAATACTTGAAAACAATCTATCTTTCTTTGATGTTAATCTCTAAAGTGCAAATTATTTCATATTGTTCACTGCAAGTTTGAATTCCTTATGTCACATACTATGCTATCAATTACTGAGTAAAATTATTAGGTTGACCCATTCAACTTTCCTTCCTCAATGGTATTTGCTGCCAATACTTCCAAGTATTTCCTGCGGCAGTGTGTAACATATCACTTGATTAGTATTTCAATGTTTCTGTTAAGAATTTAATGTATCCTAGTTTGTGGTACATTAAGTAGTTCTGAAGCAGACTGGTTGTATGTACAAATGCTTATTCCCGATCTCCACTTTCACTTTGATAGACATTGCTAGTTCAGTTGGCATTCATACCTGTTGTAATTGAATGCAAGGTAATTAAATGAAAAGGTCAAGAGATTTCCAGTGAGTTGCCCCATGTTCTTGCTCAAACCTGTTAAATGCAGCACAGCAGGACACATTCCTGCACCCATTAAAGCTATTCCTGATGTCAATTTCATCTTAATTACCACATGCAACCTCTCTGTATCATTAAGTGGGTACTAAGTCAGTTCTAAATGCTTGGCATGTGAATATGAGAGGTGTTATGTAGTTTAACTATCTGCCTCAGACTAATGAAATTGTTGGAAATAATATTTTTAGTCTTAATGTTATATTCAGTTGGTTGGTTCAGTATAGAGTGTAGTAGTTACGGAACTCAAACTTGGATAAATTGTCATGAATATTGCAGATAGGAATAAAAGACAATGACCATCTTCAAATATCTTAGACATGGGAATCATTCAATCACGTTTCTTGGATTACGTACTGTTGGAATAAATGTGTGTTGCATCGGTATGTTGAATGGATAACATTATTCGAATGAGTTGCTGTCACGGATAGGAAGTTCCATCTCAAAGCCTTATTCAGACCAGCCATATTTTGGATGAGACTTTTCTCACTTTTGTATATTGCACAACAGATCAAAAGAATTTTTATGTGACAGTTAAAGAGCAGTTTAACCTCAATTGTTTTTCAACAAGGAGGTAATGGTCTCATTGCAATTTGACTGTGTGCTGTCATTGAACACATCTTGCATAGTTTTACACTACATTCAATAGGACTCTACCATAACCCTTGCAGCTAAAATATCTGTACTCCGCTTCCAGCTAAAATATCAAGATGTGAAGACTACTCAAGTGTCAAGAGACTTCAAAATCATGTAGATAATCTTAGTTGGAGACTCCCACGAGAATATCACAGTTTATAGCCATCAAGAACTGTACTGACATAACTGAGCTTTAGAACTGTACCAGATAGTTTAACAAAATAGAATGAAGCATATCTCAAGAAAATAATGAGTTAGTAATATTCATTATTTGTAGAGTGAATTTGATTATTGGCAATTAAGATTGACACAAGTAGTAGAGTATTAAAATCTAGTGTACCAGTCTGAATGCTCAGCTAAATTATGGAGAGGGTGGGGTGTAATATGGAGACATAACAAGGAGAGGGTGGGGTGTAATAAGGAGACATCAAGGAGAGTGTGGGGTGTAAATATGGAGACATTTGTAGCAGAGATACTGACTTACAGTATGGACATGTATGCTGAAAACATTCCACTTATGATAAGGATTATTCCACCATCTCCCATCCTCCCCAGGTGTAATATCATCAATAGTGTTCTTCCAGAGGGGAGCTTGGAAGATCCTGTAGAGGCAGAGAAGAAAAGGCAGGCACGGCTATCACTCACTGAATTCCTTAGTGACCCAACCAACTTTGTTCCTGAGATCGACGAAAAAGGGTCTCGTAAGTCTCGTTTTAAACTTTTCCAGATGTTGTAATTTTGTAATGTATATTAAGTAGTATATCTGTGGTGATGCAAGAAGAGGAATGAATTGTTAAAATGTTTCTCTTTGATATTTGCCTTGATTCATGTGACATTTGTTATCCATTTAAGATGGTGTTGAGAACTATTTAGGTAATTGTTGATCACATGGTTCTCATAATCTTATCCATGTTAATCCAGTATTCAGTTAAATATTGATTATTGTGGGAGTTGCATGGGGAACATTTGCCTTGGTTATCTCTCATTTTTACTTTCATTGTTTTGTCCAATATAAGTTGCCCTTATTACAGCAGGGAGTAATAACAATAGGTTGTTAAATGATGAACACTTCTAAGCTTTTCACTGAAAGCATACTTGACCATTAAAGAATGGAAACTGAAAACATAATCTTCCACTAAAATATACCAAACTCATTCATAGAGTAATGAACTTAGGTGTAAAATTCGTAGGTTTACAATTGCATTAATAGAATATTGTATTAAGTACCATATTGGGTGTTTTAGAGGTCAAAGGTCATTTTATGTCCCCAGATATCAAAATCAATAAAGGCCTCAAAAAAAGTTTCAGCCAACTTTATATTTAGTATATTGGAGATTAACACAAATTAGTATCTTCTCGTTGTGGTCAAAAGTTATTTGAGGTTAACAGTGATCAAAGTCTGGAAACCTTTAATGACCAGAACTCCAACAGTAAAACATGGATAAAGGTCATAATTTGTATATGGATCCACCTTATTAAGTTAAAGAACCTTGTGTATGCTGTGTACATGTTCTCATTAATTATGTAGCAAGTAATCACTATGGCTGTTTGCTTCTGTGTTATCAATCTAGCTGCCTTATTTAGATCGATGGGTTTCCAGTCACTTTCCACCTATGTGTAACTATTACATGGCCTGATCAATGTGACACAAAGTTACTACCCAGTGCAAAATACAGCTCCAAAAATCATTTCTAATATCTTTTTAACATGTATCTATCTTTAAATTACAAAGTGAAGTTTGTTGCTCAGTGCCAGAACATGATACAATCTGAACTTGTTACCATGCATGAAAGTTTCTACTCTGAACCAGTAGAATTAGAATTATAACTGCTCATTATTGGGGATTGGACAAGGTGATGACATTGATACTATTGTAGAATGTATTGTTTCCACCATACAGCCATATTCCTAAATGGTGTTTATCCCCCCCCCCCCACCTGAACAAAAACAGGGTTCCTCAGGAAAATTCCAGTCCGTAACAGCCGAACAAGACCATCAATGTATTACTGACCTATATATGTTATCATGAAAGTGTGCACACCCTGAGATAGTCATCTCATGCAAACATTAGCTGAAAGTTTACTCACCTTGCTCTAACTATAGCTGAGGTAATTGGTGATACCTCAAATGTCTTAGGGGAGCTGGGGGGGGGGGGAGTGTAAACATTTCTTCATTGTCCATTTTGGTTTTGTGAATTAAAGAAAGGTTGAGAACCTATGACAAAGGGTACAATTGTGTAATTCACAAAGAAAAGGAATAATAGATAAATCTGGAATAGGCTTTCTTTGTTTTGTCATTGTTTTATATTCTGATTTGAGGCTTTTGATTCATTACCTTTTTTGGAGTGCTATGAAAGCAAAAATCAGTACTTGAAGAAAGCAGAAAAATAATGTGCTTGTTATGTTTTGCAGAAGCAGAGAACTCATCCCGGAATCCTATGCTGAGAAAGTTAAGCTTTCTAAAAGTTTCTAAACGGGAAAAAAAGGTAAAGTTTTGCTATTTCTTTTTGGTAAGACATATGCTCAAGACACAGGTTGCTCTTTTATCCATGCAGCATATTAGTGATGGGAATGGTCCAAGAATTTGCTCCTGGGTACCCCGTTTACTAATTTCGGTCTGTCCCCCAGGTACATGTTCATTACGCATCCAACCTAAAACCAGACTCAGCCTATACTATAGGGAATACATAAGACTAATATAACTAGGCTATGCAGGCCTTCAGTCATTTATATGGTTAGACTCTAAACAACTGTTCCTTTAACTCTGGAACTGATTTATAACTGCAAGGCCGCATATTTATATTTACTACTGATATCCTAAAATTACTTTTAAAATCAACACATGCAATGTTTTGTAGTGATCTATGAAAAAGACGATGGCCTTTCTAGCCTAACAGTGCAATTCCCATTCGAACAAATAACGCCTGAAAATGTGGTTTGTGTTATTGAAGTATTCCTTAAGGCATTTGTTTGGGTATATCTGCATAAAATTGCTTAAATTAATCAACAGGAGACAAGTAACAGTATATTTTGCAAACCAAACCTGTCATACCAGAAAGTTACATCACTTATACGGCACAGCAATACCATACATGCACTAGGCCTATCCAACCTGTTCTTTGATTACTGTGCACTATAAAGGCTAGCACTCCAGGAGGTCCTGGCTATTTATAGATTAGTTGGAAAGTTCATTGAGACGACATGAATCAACCCTTATTATTAAATGGTGATGTCCTCTTGTGTAATTACGGACAAATCACATGGTGCTTGATTCTTTCAAGTATGGAAAAGTTCTGTTCAGCTTTTGTGGGACTGTTCCACTAAATTGGACACGAGGGTGATCAACTTACGAGCTGCCCAAGAGTACCCAATGTCAAGTTTTGTTGCATTGAAAGCGTGCAAGTACACAATACGGAAGGATGTTAAAACTATACAGTAAAGTGTGCAAATGGAAGAGTGAATGAATGAACTTGAGCAAAACTTTCTTGCCCGAGAATAGATAAACTTTTACACTTACACAGATCAATATAGAAGGGACGATCACCAAATGATGAAATTAAGGAAGAATATACATGAATATTTCCCTCCATTTCATAAAAATGAAACAGAAAATGGAGAACCATGTATGGGCTATTTACAAATGTCCGGATGGGTAGTTCTTGTTTTAATTGGTCCTCCGGGTACTCGTTCCCATGACTACAGCATATTGTCAAAGATAACCACAGGAGATACTCTATATGGACCATTCTCTGAGCTTGCTGCCTATTAATGCATGCAGTCTGTATAATCAGTTTTATACCTAACCACTTAATTGACTCCACATTGTGTTAGTAACGGAGCAGTTGTAAAAATGAAACTGCTGAACTTTGCTTCATTCTGACAACAGTTTTAGATAGAAATAAGGTAGTTGAACAGTTCACCCATAATACAATCTTGTAAGTAGCTTCAAACACAATGTTAATGTCATCCAACATGTCTTAAAACATTCTGCTGCCAGAACCAAAAAGGTAACAGGTTTAATACAAAAGGTAACTAATAACAAGTCCTATATGAACTGGTTCTGCCTGCCAATAATATGCTATGAAATTTGTCATGACTATGCCCACATTTAGGGAGAGGTAAACCTTTATCATTGACTTGTGTAGTTTTCTTTCATATCATTAACATATTAAAGATGTGATATCATATCTGTGAAAGGTAAAGTTAAAAACTAAATCTCTAAAGCTGGTTTTATACCACCATTTCCTGTCTGATTAACATGAATTGGTCAGATTTTTGTATTCATTTACAGGGGAAAGCAGTGTATTATTAATCTAGTTCATTTATAAATATTGTTGTGTTGTATTTATTGCAGAAAAACAAAGACAAAGAAAAAGACCGAGATAAAGATAAAGATGAGGTTGATCGTGGAGGAGACAAGGAGAGGGGAAGAATTCATCAGTTTGTGGCCACTTCCTTTTCAAACTCCACCATGTGTGACTGCTGTGGTAAACCGTTGGTTAATAAGCCAGCTTTTCAATGTACAGGTGAGACCAATTCCCTTGAAAGAAGAACCTTGTATTCTTCTAGTAATTGAGCCTATGGTAGTGAATTATAAACATTAATCCTGATTACAAGCAAAAGGTTGAATAGAATTTTATTGATAGAAGTATGTAAAGTAACTCACTGTGAAAGAAATGACACAGGTAATGCTCAGAGTTCATATTTTTTTTTCATATGCACCATCGATAATTCCTTTTCATCTTCATTTTCACAAAGCCTGCTTTGCTAATGTTCACAACAACGCATCGTGTAAAGAGAACGTGGGACAATGCAGCAAGTTAACCAAACATCCAAAAACTGTAAGTTAGTGTGACTAGTCATTCAATTGTTACTTACTGTCTTTGCAGTAAAGCTGCCCAAAGGTTCTGCTAGGATGTTTTCTTCATGTCATGTTGATAGCCTTTGTATCTCACGTAAGATTGATGCAGTTTTTGAGGATGCTATTTATGTTTATTTGTCTGAATCCTCTCAGTTGTTCACCTCCAGGTGATATTTGATCACATTTCACAAGATCCTGTCTAATCTAATGATTATCTCATATTTCATCCTAATAAAATCATTTGTCTTGGCAACCAGGCGGTCAGATTGATAGTTTCATCTCGGTTTATCTTCCTAAATGTTACCCAATCTCTCGGCAAGGTTCTACCTCAGCAGAAAACCCAGTGCAGGCAATTTGATTTTGTCGGGATAACAATTGTTACGTATTGCCTGCATCAACATTTCTCTCTCCTTTGATTTGCTTTGATGTGTTCTGTTGTAATATGCATATTGTCAATAGTGTTGCATTTTCATATTTTTCAGCAGATGCAGAAGTCTTCAGGGAGTGCTATAAGGGAAAAGTTTAACTCCAAGCTTCAGGGTAATAGCTGTAAGTATTTATAACTTTGTGTTCTGATAAACAGTGAAAAAGAGATCATCAATAAGAATTGAATTGAACATGCACATTTTATACTAATATATGTATAAAAAGAAACTTTTCCACCCCTCCCCCCCCACCCCCTCCGACTCCACTTATATCCTGGGACCTGTGTTAAGATTCATTATTTAAAGGGAGTTTTGTTTACCGTCTGCTTTGTCTCCCACCCCTCCCCCACTCCCCCACCCACTCCACTCTCATTCATATTTGTACCTTGTTATAACACACGGCTGGTATTGTGGGGAAGGTAGCTCATTGTCTCATCACCTGTTGTCTTTATTTCTTTGTTTTGTTTTGTGGATATCTACGCCAATTTAATATGCCAGGTGCCTTAATCGTGTGCTTATTTGCATTGTGAGCTTTGATGTAATTTAATAATTGTAATGTTACCAAGATTGTAATGTTAATATCACGTTCTTTCTGCAGTGAATTACACTCAGTCACTCCGAGAGAAGCCCCGTCCAAACAGTGACCAGCATTCACTCCAGTTCCCCTCACAATCATTCCCAAAGGTATGTTTTGCCTCATCTCGGTGGAAATGTATCCATTTGGTGATACCACCATGCTCATGTGATATATGTCTCTACTCCTTCTTGCAAAGACATGTAATAAATCCATGTAAATCGATAGTTTTGCTTATTTTGTGTTTTGAAAGAAGGGCAGCTTTGGCTGTGAAAGGAGTTATTTTGAGTCTAGGTTTTAGTGAAGTATTGATAACTGATTTAATTTGTGGAAACTTTTTTTCTCTCTTTTCATCATTCTAGTTTTATCTATGATGAGATGTCCCCCCTTTGCTTGATTGACCATTGATTGATGGTCCTTAGAGAAAACGACCAAATTGTGGATAACTTTAGCTGTTCAACGATTGTTATTGAACCTAGGGACATCGAACATAAAAAATTGTTTATAACTTTAGCTGTTCAACGATTTTTATTGAACGTAGGGACATTGAACATAAAATATTGTGTATAACTTTAGCTGTTCAACAATTGTTATTGAACCTAGGGACATCAAACATAAAATATTGTGTATTACTTTAGCTGTTCAAGGATTGCTATTGTACCTAGGAACATCAAATACAAAATGTTTCGTTTGCTTCCTCAGTTTTCCCTACAGATCTTTGACCTAAAGTAGAGAAAGTCAGTGAAGAAATCTATGATGTATTAACATATTACCAGCATCCACAATACAGTAAACTGCCACTAGTATGATGTATTAACATATTACCAACATCCACAATACAGTAAACTGCCACTAGTATGATGTATTAACATATTACCAGCATCCAAAATACAGTAAACTGCCACTAGTATGATGTATTAACATATTACCCGCATCCAAAATACAATAAACTGCCACAGGGGTTGAGAATGGAACTTTTTGGTTCCTCTTACATATTGTATATCATTCTTTAGGGCAATCCAATGATTCCCAATAATAATTGACAATTCTGTTTATTGATTTCATAGATTGCATTCCAAGGTAGCACACCAGAACTACGTTCACCAAATGTTGGAAACAGGTATGTTATTTTTACAAGAACAAAAATGATGTACATAATAACAAAAATTAAGTTTGCATCAAGAGGTTGATATAAATACAGTAACACAAAAGGAATAGTTTACCAGGACATCAGTCTCTGCTATCACCAGTTAGTATTGTGTGTTGTAATGGTTGGTTGAATCGATCACTACAGAAGCAGGGTCAACAGCAAAATAGTAGGTTCATCTACTTCATTGTGAAGGTCTATTGTCTTTTTTTATGTAGTAAATAATGTTTTATTGGTAATTACCAACAGCATATGTTCATACTGTTCAAGATCTAACTAGCTGGTCCATGTCAACTGTTGTACTGAATGTTTTCAAACCTGCTATCTATGTGTGTCTCACCTCCCATAGACACTCTTAGATCATCAGTCACTTCTTTTGGTCACTAACATCTAGAGTCTTTTAAGAGTTTGAGGTCTTATGTATAATCTTTACAGTGGTAGTTACTACTTTTGAACAATATATTTTGACAACTAAGTGTTATGACTATACTTGAATACAAGCTGGTTTTTCTGTGCAATATTGTGATTAATAACTTGTTCTTATGCAACATGAACAAATGAATCTACATAGCATAAATTTCAACAACTACATCACAAAAGATCTTTGAGAGGAACAACAGATCAATGTGGGTCTCTTAGACTCACTTCAGTGGTTGACATTCCCTGGAAAATGAGATGAAGGTATATGCTAGGGCACAATATAATATTTGGATTGGCTCTATAAGTTGATTTATAACTAACTTGTGATTACCTTATTTGTTGTCAGGGGTATGGTTTGGTCAAAGTTCGGTTGGCATGTAAACATGTAGTTATTGTTTGGAAAAATGAGGGAACACATTAAGTTGTGTAACAAGGAGAAGAGAGACAAGTCACATAGTGAGTTACCATTGTCAAACAATTACAAGTACATAAAACACAAGAACACATTTTGTTTTTTCTCAATTTAAGCAGATTTTTAAGCACATAGCATTAATGACTTGTAAGAGAGAAAGACTTAATAGATCGCTGTGAGGAGAATGTCAATAGTATAAGATTTATGACACAGATATGAATATCATGTAACCTATATGCAGAGGCCACAGGTCAGGTTACATCATACAAACTGGAAATCTGATATCAGATAGAAAGAGTTCACTTGAAGTTTAGACATTCTGCAGGGAAGAGTGGATATCTTATTCCAATACATCTGTGTACAGACTCAGGGACATGTCACTCATTATATCCATCTGTTGCTATGGTTATTACAATGCCTAGCAACCATCATTCAGCAATGATCTAAGAGTGCCTATGAGATGCTTCCCTAAAGTGAAAATCTAAACTAGCATTTATTGTCATGTAACCCTGAAGTTCCGTTATAACTTCAATATTTTAGGTAAGGTTTTCTAATTTTGTTATTTAACCATGGTAACAAATATTTGTTACAAGTATTCTAGGTCATTTATTGCAATCATTTTACATTGATCCCAAGACTGGTAAGGTAGAGTATGACCCAAATCCAGATTTGTGGAACTAGTTTTGTTTGTGGATGTTTCTTTTAATAGTGTTTTACTCTAACAGTCCTGCAATGCAGTATTTTAGCCATGATGTCATATACTAGCTCTGGGCTTTTGCTTGAGACAAAAATAGTTTAATTGGTAAATAACTGCTTGAGTGTGAGCATGAAGGTTTGCCATGATTATGCATGATGTAAGTTGCATTGTGTCATAGTGAAATCATCTATTAATAACACTCTAATATATTGCAGACTGAATTCATAATTGATTAATAACTTAGATTCAGTTATCGAAGCTAAATACGTTAGTGTTAAAATTGATTTTAATTACTAAGGTCATATATGTGATTCAGAATAATGTAATTAAGTGAGGTTATTCTATCGGAATGACTGTTCATTAGTGAACACCCATCTTCTATTTGAGGGCAGCAGTGTGCTGCTGTACACTTCTGTAATATACCAAATCAAATAAACTGTTTTCAGAAATCATCTTCATTTTCCACTGCTGCTGTATGTTATACCCTGTAACGTCTTACTCATGGATTCTGCTGGAACTGTCTGTTCATTCATTTCATGGATTGAGATATATCAGGCTAATTTCCATAATCATATCTTCTAATCTGACTGTTGGGTTTACTTGGTGTGACCTGTCCTTGTTTTAGTGTCATTCACCTGTAGTATATTTACATGTCAGTCATGTGACTCATTCCTGTTCTCTGTTGTACCTTTTACCATTACAGCTTCTCATGGAGGTACAGTGAATTTATCATATGTCATGTCTTGCTACATCATGCATATTCAAGCACTGTTTTGCATAATTATTATTTTACGTTACACCTTTTCCAGCTTGCCTGTTCAAGTCACTCTTGAATATCATTCAAATTTTAATCTGTTATTGGTACTCTTTGATGAAATTAAACAAAATTGGGGTCTCAGTACTTTCCAAATAAAAAAAAAGCCGCACCTCAAAGCAGTCCAATGACTAGTTGATGCATTTAATGGGGGTGGGGTAAGGTCAGAAGATTTAGATTTTTACTTAAGTGTGCATTTTAACAAAGTCACCATAGCTGCATGTAAACTTCAAGAACTTTTTCACTCTTAATTTGAAAGCCAAATGTAATCACTTTTTCATCTTGTTTGGGATTGGCATGAGAGTTGCAGAGAGTTGCGGAATGATTTAAGTGACAGAGTAGGTGTGTTATTATGGGTAACTACAGGTGTAGCTAGTGAAATGGCTAGCTACACTCATTGTTATCAATTTTTGTTGGAAATTAAAGTGCTGCAATACTTGAGGTTTAACATTGTTTAATTGAATTTGTTGTATAATCCCAATTTGTTTCAGTTCTTTAGTTTTCTTTTCCTTTGATATGAAGTCATCCTTTTTTGCCTTCATGTATGAATTGTCATCCCAGTCTTTTTATAAAAAAACTCGTTAGAGTAGGCTGGCAGTCATTATATTATTTCTATGTTTGATTTTTTTCGTATGTATAATTTAGCCTATTTGAATTAAATAGCATGTCCCCCTGTTTTTAACATTAAATCCACTACTCTACAATTTTATGTTGCTACATTTCTCCAGTTTATGAAATTGACATGTATGCTCTGTTTCTTTAGAATCTACAGCTTGACTAGGAAGACACTCACTTTGTTTGATAACTATAGCCCTTTCTCTTTTGTCTCTAATAAATGTCATTTTAAAATGTATTCACAGCTTGTCCTGGATTGCTAGAAATGATAAAACTGGTCACATCATGTCAGATTTACAAACATTCTCTAAATAGTTCATTTAATCTTTAAGAGATACTCTAAAATAAAGACTTAACTTACTCCTTATAATTTTACCTGTCTCTCTAAAGTTCATCCCATCCTCGGAGGAGAGGACAAGAACATGGGAAGTGTGCTGCACTTTTTTCTACTTCCAGACTCGGTGCAGAATTAGTGTTTCATCTTTAGGACTTCTCTCATTTCTAATTTGTTCCATTTTTGGGTTCGAAAAGCAGAAGTTTGTGTTTTCATATAAATTTTTAGGAAGCATTCTAGTTGTGAAATTCAGACATCAATCATCACATGTAAAAGAGCAACTGGTTACTTTCCAAACCTTCATATCCTTTGCTGCTTTAAATGAAACATTCCTGGTGAAGGTAGTAACTAGAATTGTTATGGAATTTGAAGCTCAAAAATTTGCAAAATGGAAAGTGGAAATTACTTTAAGCAAGAGAGCTTCATCTTTTGAAGTCTAGTGTTAATGTAGTCAACTATCAAGTGGATTGCAGTAACAAAGGACTGCGATCAAACCATTGACTTCACGTCGTCAAATTCTCCATTTTTAACTCAATTAACAAATCTGTACAAAGACCAAATAAGAAAGCAGTGCAAGTACTCAATAAAGTAATAGCTCATGAAGGAATACAAGAACATTCACAATAAGAACACCGAATACTACATATTCAAGAAGATTAAGAAATACCAAAAGTGTACTTTGAAACATGAAGTAACGCTAAGTCTTACTGCTAACATGTAATACATTTACATCACATTACATAACACTGCCTTCACTATATGCTAGTTATATTGTTGATTACTTTGACAAGATGTGACCATGTTTTTTTAATCATTTTCACAACCACAAAAGTGTGTTTTTGGGGGGGGGGTGGCTCTTTGGTAGTATTGAATATAATAGAAGTGTTATTGCAATAAACTGTAACAAAACATGCAAATTAAAGCTGAGGCTCGCTGAAAATTTTAAAACTAATACAACAGAAATAAAAAGTAAAATGAGATTCTGAAAATGAATGTTTTGTGTCTTCTGGAGCTGTAAGTTTTGCAATTAGGTGTATATTTAGTTGTCAAATATTTATTAGTTGTTTTATTTTCAAATGTCCTTTCATCCAACATTACTTTGGATGCTGTTAATATTGGGAAAGAATCTATTGGTATTAAAGATAATAAATGCATTCTACCTCATTGGGGAAAGTCATTTAATATCAGGGTGTCACATTTTCTGTATGAGATGTTCAATTCTTTGATGTTAACTCCGTTCCTGTGTGTTGAATGAAATTACTGAAGAAGGGCTTGTATTGATTAGAAGACACTCCACTTTTATATTGCACAGTTGTTTGCTTTAATAATTGCAAATTATAAGGTTTACATTTGCATCCAGAGGAAACTCTGTTTATGGGAAACGTAATGATACCTTATTGTAGCCAGAACTAACATTCTTTGTACTAACCATTTGTTTTGGCAATCTACCCTGGGTAATCAGCCCACTGAATATTCATGTTCTTACTAATTTACCTATGCCTTCTGTAGCTATGAACTTGGCAAGTGGCACTGGCATCGTGTGGCAGTAAAGTTAGGCGTCAAGTAAGTGTTTGATCCTGGTATGTCTGCATGCAGTTGGGACTGCAGTGTTAGTCTCTTTATAGTATCAAAGTCTCTCCCTTCCTTTGCTTAATATATCTTGCCTGCTTTGTGATTTTTTGGTTGTATGAGGGAAGACAATAAGGAACGGAAGAAAAAGGCTGTTAATATGCTCTTGTGTCATGGTAATGCACAAACTGTGATTCACCTTGTCTATCAGGTAAATGGACACGGTTTAACCTTTTCTAATTAGTCACTAAATGGAAATGAACAAAAGTTGTGGAGTAGATTACAGATGGGTAAACAGTCAATGTCATCTACCATTGCAGTGGTTTAAATGCTTCTCTCCAAAGTTCCTTAAACCTTTTTGCATTTCATGCTATTGGGGTAAGATGAAGTATTGCCTACTTCATGCTTCTTTCTTCTTATTATTATCCTCTCAAACACCCTTTCTTAAGTCATATAAAATATTATGAAGTCCTTTTTGCAGTCTTTGCATAGTGTTGGTTTTTAGCTTCAAACAGTATTTACTGGTGTATAAATATGGTTTTTGTTTTGACTGGATTATTGCCTCTCTTCTGCTCCCTTTGATTGTTTGATGTACAAGTCCTTAATGATGTCGTATTTTCTCCAAACTCACGCTTTACTTACATTAATTTGGATGCATGCTTGCACCGCTCCCAAAATGAAACCTTAGTTATCCTTCAGTAGTTAGTCCCATTTCTACCCCCCCCCCCCCCCCCCCCCCCCCCCTCCTACCCCTCGCACCTTCTCGCCCTCCTTTTTTTTTTTTTTTATTTATTATGTATATAAAAAAAAAATACGAGTTATTGGTAAAAGTT
>JAAAKB020315232.1:0-15631 GCA_010014835.2 Apostichopus leukothele | reverse complement strand
AGTCTAAAAGCCTCCATGGCTTCTTTCGCGAGTTCCTGCTTGCGGGAAGATCACATATACATACATACATACATACTGTATTTTTTGTTTAGGCCCAAAACTCAGTCCAAGAGAAGGTTGCTGATCATCCTTCTCTGGTGCATTTTGATAATTTGCAAATATCTCTTCACAGAAGAAGACCAAAATTTGTTACAAAAATTAAAAAACAAGAACAAGGTACATTCCTTCATAAGTATGTTCAACTAGAAATGAACAATAAGTATTCTAGCTGCAAGTGTCGATTGAGCGGGAAAAACTTAATGTTTCGTTTCATTTGTTTTTGGAAAGTTTCAGTCTGTAAGATCCCTGGAAACAGGTCCAAAAGGAACTTACATAGCAAGACATATTCCTGCCTTTGTTCAAGTAGAAGAGGGCAAGAAGTATTCTTGGTGCAAGTGTGGCCTTAGCAAAAAACAGGTAAGGTTATATTCATGTACATTGATTTAAAAATGTCTGACTTGAACATAGAGAGAAGCAAGGCTATGTTGAATATCCAAACAAATCATGGTTTCACAGACACACCCTAAATTTGATTGAATAGTCATTTGCCAGAAAAGAGCTACTGTATTTAAAACATTGTGCTGCAGGCCAACATGATGAAACCAACGACTTGTTTTAGTCAACAAATATACACACATAACAACCTTTCAAGACAACACATTACAACATTTACTCCAAAATATGTTGGCCCATTCACAGAGATAGATATATGTTTTCATTTCAACCAAAGCAATGACAAAGAACGGGACATCTTTATTTTTGTTTGGCTTTGTCATTTGTTCCATCTCTGCAAATTGACCAACATTTGGACGCAAAAGTACATCATCGTGATTGTGTGATTATTTAGACAATAGTACTGAAAATAAGATTGTTTAGACTGTCGAGATTAAATGCAAAGATTTGGAACAGCATCAAGATCTACTGTAGTCAGATTAATCTCAGTTCCAAATGATTCAGAACTTAATTATGATTTAGAACTTAGAAACCCAGAAACCTCTTACTTAAGCTTATTCGGAGTATCATCAAGATTCTTCGAGGATAGGGCGGGGGCAGGGGGGGCAGAGAGGAGATGGGGGAGGGAGGATGCATTGCATAAGATGTATTCTTCACTTCCTTAGAACTTTTTTCCTTTGTTCTCTTATCCTGATATGTAACATATTCTTTTCTTCACTTTCTATTGTACTTAACTATTGTTTAATTGGATTGAAATTGTACTTAAATGTTGTGTATGTTTGTAAGTGTGAACATAATGAACCATGTAAGCTTTTGGGTTTCACACAAGCTTTGAAAAATGGTCCGTAACTAGCGGCCCATGTCATCTTGTCATGTCATCTCCTCAATTCATTGATGTGTCCACCATTTTGATGTCATGTCAATGTCAGCCCTACTGGTGAATATGGTCAATGTGAATATGGTCAATTAGTAGGCGTACATGCACTGTATTTTTTCCTTCATCTTCTTTTGTGAACTCCTGTTCTTTTTTTGACAGCCTTTCTGTGATGGTTCCCATAAAACCACAGACATGAAACCTCTTAGATTTCGAGCAGAAGCCACTAAGAAGATCCTCCTTTGTCAGTGTAAACAGACGAACAAGGAGCCCTACTGTGACTTCACTCACGTTTCTGTGATGTTTCAGACCGCTGGCAAGAGAGTTGGGAAGATGTTTGGGAAATAGTCTTTAACTTGGGTATTATTCTACTTCAAATAAAAAGGTGCAATTTGGTCATTGTTCTGGGAAAGGAGTATGTATGCAAAGAGGGTAGTGTTGAAAAGTTGAAGGAAGTTCTTAAGAAAGACTTGCAGTCTAAAATGATTTGGGTTTGTCATACTTAGAATATCATCAGATATGAACCAAGTAAACTTAAGTGCAGAAGTATATAGCTTTGGCAGGAGAGTAGGTGTAAAGAGAAGGCAGATGGTAATTGGAGGATGAGTGGGGGGGGGGGGGGGGC
This sequence comes from Apostichopus leukothele, assembly GCA_010014835.2. Taxonomy (NCBI): domain Eukaryota; kingdom Metazoa; phylum Echinodermata; class Holothuroidea; order Aspidochirotida; family Stichopodidae; genus Apostichopus; species Apostichopus leukothele. Next base: position 13,640 of record JAAAKB020315232.1, on the reverse strand, counting down.
AGTTATTATATATCATAGATGTGATTTTAGTTCATAGCCAAACCATTAGTATGCAATACTGTAGTAGCAGTACTGTCAAATCAAGCAGCCATATAATGTACTGTAATGCATGTGACCCAGTTACCATATTTGGCATAAAAGTGAGGGAAAGTGTGGATGAAATGACACTTGCTGTGTCTGTTGTAGTTTATAACTTTAAGGATAAGTTATTGGGAAGATTTATATGGTACATTGTACAGTACTGTAGTAGTGTATTTGTATTTGGATATGCACTCTTCATGTACGGTGCTGTAGTGGCTGATCCCTTAGAAGAAATGCATCCCGGGAGACAAGAATTGTTAGATACTAAAATGCAGTGGTACATACTGTATGTGGAAACATCCATAGACAGGAAGGAATACTTGTGTGCAAAGAGTGCTACATGCTTCCCTTATTTACCTTGTCCTGAGCAAATTATGTTTGCAGCTCATCTCAAATAAATTTATGTAGAGAAAGAGTACCCCCCACCCCCCGAGGCCCTGTAGTGGACTCCCCACTGTATGCATGATACATGATATCATGAGCTACGAACCACAGAGAGATTGTCCTGCCCACCTTGGTGATGTTTCATTTAGTTCATCCCAGATAAAAGTTGGAAGGGTCCATTCTGTAAGGGACATCAGAATAGACAGCACCAGACTCATCACTAGGGTCTGGTGCTGTTTCCAAGAACAGTAGAGTGGTCACATTGCGAGCCAATCACATTATCTCTTGAGCTGGTATGGTTGTCAGTTCTGTTTTATTATACTATTTAAACGTATACTTTTTTTTATACTATTTAAACGTTACTTGTAATTCATAGCATTAAATCATAGTTATTAAAAGCATTACTTTTACTCAGTGTGGAATGTAGTGTAAGGAATTTTGACCCTTTGCAACACATCTAACTAATAAGGATAATTTTCAATATATTAGAAAGAAACTTGACTTAACTAAACAACTCATTGATTTAGCAGACTTGACAAGCCAGCTATTGGTCTATGAATAATGAGGGCTTTGATATTGAAATGATCTGCTGGATACCAAGGTGATAGCATAAAGTCAGCTAATGGAGCAATCTTGTATACCTTCATATGACACTTTTACCTTCTCACACAAACTGTTCTACAGACAAATGCAGCTCCCTGATATTTTGCCAATCTAAATACTCCAAAAAATGTCTAGAAAATTTAGGATACAGTATTGGCAATCCTGTCTATTGAATTACAACCGTTATGAAAGAATGCATTGTGGTTGGTCATTTTAAGGTTTGTGCTGGGTAGGGCATAAATACAGAACAAGCCATGCAATATTTTCACATGACTGGGTGAGCATTTACTCTAAGAGGGCTGAATACTTTCATTTTGCAAGTTGGTAACACCTTAATCCAATCTAAAAAAGTTAATATTGTTGCAATAAGCTTCATACACTAAGTGGCAAACTTGATACCATATTTCCATCATTCGGGCGATCATTTTGTGGACTTCATTAGGATATATTCTCAGGGTTATTCCTCTTCTGTTTCATTAAGTTCATTAATGTTCATTAAGTATAAGGGTACTAACTTCAATCCAAAATGAAACATTAAGCTTACTTTTGTTTTGTGTTTAAGCAACAGCATATACTATTGTCACAAGGATCTAAATTTGTTCATGTGAAGGACTGTAGTGTTAGCATTGTTATTAAATAAACTTGCCAAATTAAAATACTTTAAGCGTTTCATAACTAATAAATATCTAGAGATCCTGTGATCTCAAATGAACACTTGATAACAATTTCAAAGATCATATAGAAGTAATTTTAATCATGAATCCTCATAGTGATTTTTACATGCACCTACAAATATCACATTGTAAAACAGCTGGTTTGCCTTTTGGACAAACAATCTATTTCTCAACAATTTTACTTAACATACTTTGAGCTATTGTTATCATAAATTTTTCTATTTGTACAATTGGAAGGTATAAGACCTCAAATTTTAATGGAGATATGAAGGGCATAATTTAAACCCATTTCTCAATTGCATAGTAGGATAGGCCAGCAACCTCTGCATGAAAAAAGTTGTAGAACAAGACTATAGTGGTGACCTTTTTATGGTGGGAGGGGGTGAGTGGTCAACATACATTTTCAAGATTTTAAAACATCTGGTATGCAAATAATGTAACTTTCTAATATTAACTGGCAGATGACAAATTCCTTACACAGCAACAGTAATTCATTTTATACCAAGTAATGTATTATCATTTGTTTTAAGGGACAATGGATTGCTGTTGTCTCTCCTTTTACATCAGTAACATCACCATAAAACAATATTCATGAAAGAATAAATAAACACAAAAATGGAGAAATACTTCTTGTGGTTTCATGTTTATTTTTTTTTATCACATTTTGATTGAATTATTTATATCTGGTTTTTCCATATGTTAACTTAATCCCATGTCCTATGTAAAGGACATGCTTGCATACCTTTTTCCTATCAGAACCTTTTTTTCAGTCAAAACTCCCAAAAAATGAAGGAAACAGAAAAAAAATCACTTTTCAACTGTTTCCCCCAATATATCACCAAGTCTGGAAAATATATCTCACTTTCACAGAATAAATGTCTTTGATGTTCTAGAGAATAAGACTAAAATGAGATTTCAAAATCCCCAGTCCAGTCGAATATCACAAAGGAGAACAACAATGTTCTCAATTATTGTCCACAATAACATCTCTCTTCCCTCCTACTGGTAATTTTCTAAGGAGGCTTTCCAAAGTTTGTCCAAATTTGCTCTCCTATTATATTCCTATGTAGTTATCATCATATAATATGTGAGCATACTTGCTGTCTTCTAATGGCAAACACAAGGTATTTCATTACATCTGTTTGAAAGCAAACTATATTCACAAGTCTCCGATCCCATACACAATAGTAATGTTGCGTCCAACTTTCTGAAGTCTTGTCTGTTCATTATTTCCATTGCTCTCTGTAGGCTCTCTCTCTTCCACCCCCATTGATGGTTCCAAGATGAGGCATCTTCCCTTCTCCTCCTTTGTGTCTCATCCACAAGTTGTAACATTTCAGTTCCTTTACTGTCATATACCAGTTTCTTCATCTTCTAAACTTTTTGAAGAGTGGATGAACAGGTTTGTTTTGTGATTTTCTTCCTGAGCTGTACTCCATGTAAATCTGATCATCAGCCCCGGACATAGAACTCATACTACCAACTTTACGCACAGCCTAAAAGAAATTGAAAAAGAAAAATCAGAATATTAAAGCCAATGACAAATAGTTTCAAGCATACTTCCATAGCTACGATTGTATATCCCTAGCTCAACTAAGGATGCAGATTAATCTATCGTTAGATACCCTCCTTGACTGTAAATATCGTGCGTTGGTATAACACTGCAGTGAATGGTCATCGATTGACCTGTACAGAAAGGTCACAGACAGGAACTACGCACGCACAGATCATGCCATCTTCGAAACAGCTAATTAAAGTGACTGGATTATAAATACCATTAGGTCAGCTCACTAGAGGCAACACAAAACTCAATGGGAAATCAAGACTTTTATCGCCTCAAATGACATGTTACCACTTAGCACAAATTTGTCAAAGACAAATGTCACAGAATGTCCACCGATGTTGCTCTGTTGTTAATGAGTACTTAAGAGAACGTGTTTTGTTTGAGTTATTAGAATTTATAAAATAATGGATTTACACTAATATAAAGTCATGCACTGATCAGCTAACATCATCATCAATGTAAGTTATTTAACCTTAAAGGGTGTGAATACTCGCGCAAAAAGAAACATCTAATGCGGGTAATCTAACCTAGTTTCGAATGAAGTGTAACAGAAGTGTTAGACACCACCATCGATCCCAGAAAATACACACAGCTTGCTACCGTCGGTAATTAGACACTAGTGTTCAGTCAGTACATACAGCTGCGGTCAATACCCACAGGATAGTACAAACGATACAGCGATGAACATCTCAGGTCCAGCTAAAGATAACAAGGTATCACGTTTCATTACTGTCTGCATATTGTAGCAACACGAACAAAACGTCACTTGCAAGCAACAGAAAGTTAACTTTTTCAGATGGCCGCATGCGGCTTGGGGCGAGTCTTCAATGCCTTTAATCATGCACACTATAAAGCACTATGATGTTCCAATATGAATTATCCAGAGACTTGTGACCCCATGCAACAGTTACTATTGATAACATATTTATTGCTTCATTGCAAGCAAACAATTGCAACTAAGCTCACCATCAAAAAAAAAAAAAAAATTCTGTGTATTTTACGTATTTCATTTCTGATGCTGTATTGTTGCATAAGATGGCAAAAATTACTACACTAAACAACTTTTAAATAAACTTTGCAGCTTGGGGTAGTTATTTACAAGTTGAAGTGCAACATTTAATATATATGTGCAATGATGGCAGTACATCTTCTGCTTGTATCATGAAGATTTATTGTGTGCTGCTGCACCTATAAACACCAACTGGAATGTAACAAACATACAGTGAAAATGTAAAGTAATCACACCAATAGCAATCCTTTGTAAGTAAACATTAAAGATTGGTGTTCACCATTTCAGAAATGTTTTGTGGAGACTTAACATTAAATAGAACTTGAAATTGAAAACTTCTAAACATTCCCTCCCCAAATCATTTCCAATTTCTCCAAGTCTGCACCCCCCCCCCCCTTCAATCCCTAACCTCCCGACCATCTTCCCATCTCGGTCAAGGAGGTATAATGTTTTCAATAAGGAAAAGATTTTCATCAGCCTCAGATTAATTAAGTGTACATATTCTACAGCTTATAAAGGTGTCACAATAGAAATGTAGTTTTCTTGTATTAGTCATTATTCAGTTTAAATAAATTCTTTCTTTTGAGAAAAATATAATCTATTTTCCTATTAACAGTTCATGCAAGTTTCTCAATCAGAACAAAATTTAAACTCGCCTGAATTTCGATACAGTCCACGAAACAGCTATTACAAATCAAACTTCATAAAAATCTGCTTTTACTGGTCTTTGTGACCGAGATCCAACCCATGTTACCTTGCTTTCGTGGATGATTTTTATCATTGGAGCAGACTTTAAAGGGATGTCTTAAAGTGCAAGATGAATAAATTATGGACAATTAATCTATCCTCTCAGGTGGTTGAAGTACAACCTGCTTACTTTGATTTCAGTAATAGCTTCAACAAAAACTTTGATATTTTACTGTTCGAACAGTAAATTTAAAAGAAACTGCACATTGCAAAAACCCTCGACAAGTTATAGCCAACTTAAGCAAACCTTTTTTTAAATATCAACCTTGATTCAATATGCTATTATTTTTTCTATATAAAATTTAGCTGACATTGAATGCTTCAGATTACAACCCCCCAAAAAAAATGGGAAAAAAGAAGAGAAAAGAAAGGAAGGGAGAAGGAAAAGAAACAGGTCCTAGACCCAAATGTTCGGCAACGTATTCAATCAACATGAATAACAGTTTAGTGACACCTTTTAGCTCACAACTTTACACTTTGCAAAAACTTGCAATCGGCATATAGAAATAAGTTATCAGGGGAAACTATGGTGGTAAGGGTAATTTAACTTTCTATTACAGAAGATGAAAGGATCAATCTTATCTTTTCTTTATAGAGCTAGTGAAATAACTTAATTTCAATTGTCTTTCGTATTCGTCATACAGTCGAAATCTGAAAAATATAGACATGTAGAACATGTGACATGCATTTTACTATTGAATTTTGTGTCAATATGATCAAATCCTTCACCTTTATTTCATCAAAATCTCATCAAGAAATGATCACCTAGAAAGCTACCACACCAGAAGGGACAAAGAATAAATAAGATAATGGATGAAAACAACCCTTAAAGGTCGACCACCATAAAGAACATAAATATTATCATTCTTGAGCTTCCAGATAAGAATTCTTATTTTCAACAAGATAAAGGAGCTAGATATATCTCCTGTCATAAATGAGTATTTGTATTTCTTGCACAAGTTAAAAAAGAAAGTTGTTAAATACAGAAGAAAATGTCAGAAAATATACCCTGCAGGTAACATGCTACAACATGATTACATATCATAGATATCTTAGATATGAATCCAATTCAAATATGCTTCACCCTTGCATCCAACCTCACCATCCATAATTTGAAAGAACTACACAGGACAACTACAGCAATAGAGGTAAATGTGTGTTCACCGTGAATGCCTCTTCCTCTCCTAACCAAAAAATACACATCACAAAAGAAATAAGTAGTACTCTACACTCTAGCAGTGTTTCTTAATGGAGGAGATAAAATATTGTTGAACAAACTGATTACCTAGTAACAGTATAGATACTGCAGGTACAGCTATAGCAAACAGTATAACATTTTGATTATAGCAGGTTCTTCTTTAGAGGCCAAATATTCAGATAGTTTTGACAACGACAGAAGTGGAGACACACATACAGAATAACTGGTAAAGGTAACTACATGAATTGACTCGACATACAAGCTGTCAGAAGAATGTCCTGAAGAAGAAGAAGAAATTAAATGATGCCATGACTGTAAATGGTAAACTGGCACAAGAAATAACATAACTTTGTTACTTGTCAATACCACACACTGTGGATTGATAAACAATAAGTAACATAATTTTGTTACTTGTCGATACCACACGGACTGTGGATTGATCAATTTTGCTCATCTGATTGACATTTTGAGAAACAGCACAAGAACCTACTCCTCTCCCTAAGAGCCACTTGTACATGTTTTGAAACATTGATTGCTTCTTTTGTTTTCCACTTAAGAAGTAGCCTGAAGACCAAAGACTACTCTTGTCTGAAAACACCTGTCTGTCAATTATAATTATCTGATTGGATATAAAACACAAGAAGACAAAGAAGTTAATCAACTACAATGAAACAAAGGTAATGTTTCACTTTGGTAATTCGATAGACAAAATGAATCTTTGTTTTGCAAAATGTTGACATTTGTGGTAGAAAAAAAGGAGTCATTTCTTCAAAAGAGTACTCAAGATGCTAGAATATATTCTTCTGTTTCATGGCAAGGTAGGGTTAACCCAAACTTTCAAGAAGAGACAAAAGGCATGGTTTAAGTGAGTGAATGTATGAAGTCAAAATAAAGTCAAGTGAAAAGCAGTCAACCATCCCATAGCAACAATGATTGACAGCAGAAAGCATCTGACCATAAAATGAAGTAATCTTGGCCATTATGTATCAGTTTGTGATAAAAATAACATTATAAACACTTTTGCTGCTAATAACCCCTGCTGTCATTTTCTTAACATTTTGTTTCCACACATTGAATATAACTGTTTCTTTTCTAATTCTTCCTTCCTTCCTCCATAAACCTTGAAAATATTATGGTTTATTTATTAACAACTTGAGGGATTTAAGTTTGTTTTACTACCATGTCTATATTTTCTGCATGGTACCCATTAAAAGACCACACTGCTTAAGCATGTGTGCCACCTTTCCTCCTCATTCAATGTGCTATGCACTTTACTTAATGAAGTATCAATTTATGATAATAGACATCTTAATTGGGTGCACCCTAACACTCACCTTTAAGATCCTAAAAAGTACCTACTTCAATGTCAAGAAGGCCTACACTTTGACCATCAAATGCCCAACAATATAAGATGTTGTCATGAAACGGCCTTTCCCACTTGCTACTTGGTTGCATCAAAGTGCCAACTAGAAGCTTGTGATGAGCTTTACTGAATAGAGCACACAGACATGTTAGCATAAGTTAAAAGACTGTTGAAATACTTCATATTAAGCTTGGCCATTGCTTAGAAGAGCGACATTTTTAGCTGAACGAGATCTGACGTAGTCAGTCTAGAGTCAGCTGGCTGGATCAAGCCAAATGGAACGTCAACCAGTAAATAAACAACGGCTGAATTGCTGAGATGAAGAGCAGTATATACATCCGCCTCTTGTTGCCTTGTCCGAACCCGTCCGTAGGAGATTCTGGTAAAATGAGCAGTTTCAAGTTTCGAACCTGAAAATCAGAGGAAGAGTCATTTCAATCATCAAGGATTTAAGTTATGATAATCAACGTAGCAATATTGAAAGTTGTAGAATAAAGCTGTGAGGGAACAAAAATTATTGTCACTTGTTATGATTCTCTGTAACACTCTCAAATGTCATTCATAACATTTATTTCCAGAAAATCTTGTACAGTCATGGTCATATAATCAATAGCTTCTCACTTTACTGAGACATCACCACAAAGATCTCACTGATTTACATGAAAGATATTCTTACCTAAAAGAGCCATCTAAAAGAATTAAAGAAGCAATGCTGCAGAACTGATCTACTTCCAAGTAATTGCTTGAACCACTATAGTCTTTGGCAGCACTGACAATTATCGATTAATTAAGATATATATACAGAGCAAGTTAGGATAGATGATCGCAAGGTTTTAGCAACAATTCTCCAAAAACAGATTGATGCAGAGGTATTAGACAGACTGTGACCTGCCATAGACTTTCCTTTGATCCAATGATTTGGTTATAAATGGTTACCTCAAACCCTCTGTATCATAAATGTAAAGGTTGGTTGGTAATCTCCTAAATCGTGTTAGAGCTATGTATAAAATTATAGCAGTCTTGCAGAATGATATAGATTTATCCTTCACGGCTATGGACATATTGTTCCTACAGGGCTGTGTAACATAAATGTAGTAGTGGAACTCATACCAATGCACACCAAATCTATTGGCCTACTGTACATACAGTAGCAAGTTAGCATGCACTTTGTAGGCTGTTTTGAAGGGCCCCTCGGTATTGTCAAGTCCTACACACTGAGCTACTACTGCCCCTACCCCCTCCCCCCACTTTTTGCCTACTTCACAACGTCTTTGTAGTCAGGTCTTTGCTGGTTGCAATAGTCGGCCATAGTTGTCATCGCTGTCAGGCCGGGAGTTCAGTCCTTGATCTCAGGAATGGAACTAGATATGCATATCAACTAACCCCATTGAATAAAAGAAATTAATAAATTTTACAAACATAAGTGGACTATAAAACATAGCTTTACATGAATGGACACATGATAAACATGAAAACATGGTAAACTTACCAAGAAAAACACTATTGAAACACTGGTATACAAAACAGCAAGGTGGTAGCCACCAGATGAAAACAAAATACTGGCGAGTAAGCAGACTATCATTCTAAAGAGAAAACAAGGTAAATTTCATTTAGAGATCATATTTTGAACAAACACTTTACAAATCATCAACCTTCTCCAACCTTCCATGTGAAGCAAAACCAAGAGACTGAGGAATCTTTGCAATGGAATAATTCTATCCTGCAATAGATGTGTGTGCGAGGCATACATTAACACATCTCCATTCCATAGGGTGATGACACTTGGGGTGCGTTTGCCTTCCTATCCACTCTCATATAAATCTCAAACTATGTAACCTGGATGATAAGCAAAGTCATGCAAAACTTCTCTATTTCTATATGTCATTCAAGTTCCATTGCAAATAATGTAATTAAGGTTGAAAACTCTCTGGTTGGCATTTTACAGCAGAGTACATATACAAACTTACTTCATCTTATACCATACCAACCTCACCAAATGTTGACTTTTATCAGTAGAGGTATACATGATAAACTTAAAAAGTTTTAGAAAAAAAAGAGACTTATTTTGAAGCAAGGTGATACCAAACAAAAATCATAACTTTAGTATATTATCTCACCCAACATATTTATAGCCACAGAAGGCAATTAAATCCAGTTTTCTAAGTGCTGTATGAATATTTGTGACATAGGTTGTAAGGAGGACAGCTAGTACTTCAATGATGAGCCACACTAAGGCAGAACTGGCTTGCATTCCCAGCACCTCAGGTGTGAATCTGAAAAGATAAACACCAGACACATAATCATCTCGCAGTAAAAACAATTGGCTTAAAACAATAACCCTCAATTTAAATGAATCCTCTTCCTTCATGTGGATGTTGTTGAGGCACCTCTTGAAACTATGTATCAAATGCACAATAATGTCAAATTTGTTTGTTTTTAGAAGCCAAATCCACATTTCACACAATTCTGAGAATGCATTGCTCACAATTTCTAAAGCAGAGTGTGAGCTGTTTGTGGGATGGAGAGGATACATCTACATGCTTGCATTTGTTTAAAAATATTGACCAAATTGGAAAGTGGAGTGCTGAAGACTTTCTTTCAAAGTATACAGATAGCTAGCCTCTTTAAATTACCAAGCATATACAAAGTACCTTCCATTTTTAAGTTAAATGGTTGTGTACATATGGATTGTCGTTTTCATTAGTCTTATCAGTAAAATAACTAAACCAAATGCCCTTTCAATGTGGATGCCTCCTATTCATGTATATTGTCGTGTTGCTGCACCACCAAGCAATATCTGCATAAACAACTTTCAGCATTTCACTGTTTACAAGTGTTATTTAAATGATACTTAATGTAATAATAATGATATTAATCATAATATTAATAATAATACTACTAATAATAATAATAATTAGTCTAATATAGCAGAGATCTGACCTGCATGGCTTGTTCAAAGTGACCAATATGGTCCTCACTTTATTAGCAATTTACTTTAAACCAATAAGAATTTTCCAAAAAGTGCCCAATTTATGGGTATTGTGATCCTTAATCTTTATATGCTACAGGCTCAGTCAGGATATGCTACTCCCAAATGCTGTTCCTAAAGTAATTAAAGAAGACATGTCTATTTCAGTTCTTGGTTTGATCAGACTGAGGCTTTCAGTTCTTGGTTTGATCAGACTGAGGCTTTCAGTTCTGGGTTTGATCAGACTGAGGCTTTCAGTTCTTAGTTTGATCAGACTGAGGCTTTGTATACCTGTCTTGTTTTCCCAAACAAACACCAGCCAGAAGTATGTAAGTAACAAAGGCCATGACTGGTATATACAGGTCAGGGGCATTGACCTCAAATCTGGGAGCCACTGGTTCATCTTGGTTGTACTTGATGGACCATTCCTGAAGAAGTTCAAAAGAAACCAATTTCCACCTTCATTGAGATAACATTGACTCATTACTTTACGAATTAAATTCGGTGTTTATTGTACTTTTATAGATGGCAAAAGAGGCAGGGAAGAAACTAAATTAAAGCTTGAACGAGGAAAGAAAGAGAACGTGAAACTACGAAAAGGAAAAGGCCGACGCTCGTATATAGAAAGAAAGAACATTCATTTGTGTAGTAACCATAAACGTTGACAGAACCCTCAACGAACAAAACTAGGACCATAAGAAAGAAAGCCATATGAAGTATAGAAGTGGAAGTTTAAAAGGATATATATAGAAAATGATGATTTATTTTGTTCTATGTAACCAATATTAATTTTATTGTTGTTGTTAACAATTATATTGAACTTGTGAAACTCATATACTCTCTCTGTCCGTCTTTACACCGTTGTCGACTGCTCTCTTGAAAAGAATCCGTGACAGTTTGGATAATCCAAATTTGACTGTATTGCAGAATAGTTAATTGTAGTATAACATTAAGAGAGAGAGTTTATAGTTAAAAGTGAAAAGAGAGTATTTTCTTACAATGAATCTTGCCTGTTCAATATTGCAAAGTACCCCTCCCCACCCTCTGTTAAAAAGTACCCCTCCCACCCTCTGTGACAAAGTACCCCTCCCCACCCTCTGTGACAATTTTCTGCCAGAGCTATTTGCTCCTTTCTACATCATAACAACTCAATTCAATTGCCCAATTTCCAGCATTAAAAATGTCCATCTTTCTATTTAAAGCAGCTAGTTGCATTTCAGTACTTATTGTGGGTGGTGGCACATGAAGCATAGCTTCTCCAACAATCTAAATAATTCAAACAGAACCTTTAGTTGCTAATTTCTAGCGTTTATGTCAGAGCACATGTGGCAAGCCTTCTTGAGAAAACCAGTCACTTTGAAAACATCAACCCTCAGAGTAGACCTACCACACTGATATAGCAGAAATTCATAACGTAGTATATGTTGCAACAATAGTAGAAATTCATAGCGTAACATATGTTGCAACAATGTTATGAAATGCAAATGAGCCACTTTCACCTTAAAATCCACTTGCTGGCCAGATCCATCATTTGTCATTTCAGTAACTTGTGCATTGTTTGGTACAAGCCCCATTAAAGGGATGTTACAGGCACTGTGACACTGTGACACTAATTTTAAAGAGAAGAATATTCCACACTCTTAGCTGAAAACCTAGTCTCAATATATTATCCCTCGTTACCACTCGAGATATGGTTGATGGAATAATGTAAGTTGTTTTGACTGGTTACACTTTCTCTCACTCCAGGAAGGAGATCACAGTTGGTGGTCTGTGATGTCTGTGATGTCTGTGATGTCTGTGATGTCTGTGATGTCTGTGATGTCTGTGATGTCTTATGGGTAGATATTCTTCAGAAGCTTTTCTTAGGCTATTATCTACTTATTGATTTCTCTTTGAAACCTGTTGCACAACTGGAATGCTTACTTAGCTGTCAATGTTTAATGTAGTTAAAATTTCAATAAAATACAATTTTTGTAGAAATATTACTTACCTCTGAGGATAAATGATTGAAATATTATAAAGTAACATAAACACGTTTTCAGCTAAATTGCTGATAACATCACTCACTCTGTTGTTGCAAGGTGCATTTATAAATATCACCGAATATAATATTCATATCTTCTTGCCACAAAATGCTATGAGGATGTAGTTTTCACCTACAGAGGTATTAATAAGGTAGTATTTACTGAACAAAAGATAAATTGAGCTGAAACAGAATATCACGAGGAAAGAAAAACCTAGTCAAAGTAAAAGTAAAATGCAAAGTTGACAAAGAAACAAAGAGGAATAAAGCACAAAAGATAAGATGCCTTAAATCTTCAAAAGATGACTTAAGATATAGCTAATATAGCTAATATAGCTAATATAGCTAAGTGCTGATATGTCATAGTCATACAAAATGGAAAGGTTCCCATATGTCTGTTTGGTTGTCAAGATTAACATAGCAAAAGTGGTAGCTAAAGCTTACCCTTTGCTGAATTTTATTTACAAGTCTTGTAGACAGATGTTGCAATAATTTGTAATGTAACAGGGAACTATGCATCAAATTTGGTGTTTCTCTGTGTTTTTATTTACAAGTCTTGTAGACAGATTTTGCAATAATGTGTGATGTAACAGGGAACTATGCATCAAATTTGATGTTTCTCTGTGTTTTCTTATTTTAATGAAGCTTGTTGTTATTAGTTCTTTATTCTGATGAGGTCAAGTCATACGAGACTGGTACAAAGTTACTTACTTTACTCATTTTCAAAGTTATGGAAGCAGAGGCAGTTTGTGTAGTTCCATTATGTCATAGAGTATTCTTTCCTTTTCCAAATAAAATCAATAACTGTTTGTACTTTATACCTCAGAAATAGAATAAACTATGAAGACAAATCAATAAGGTTGTCCAAAGAGTTTCTCTGTGCTTGGTCTGTACTGCTTACTTTGTCTGGTCATGCATGATATGGTCTTATCTGGTCTTGTCTTATCTGAGGTTGTCCAAAGAGTTTCTCTGTGCTTGGTCTGTACTGCTTACTTTGTCTGGTCATGCATGATATGGTCTTATCTG
>JAAAKB020315014.1:0-15642 GCA_010014835.2 Apostichopus leukothele | reverse complement strand
GGATGGGAATGGGGACATGGACTGGAACACTGGCATGGATGGGAATGGGGACATGGATGGGAATGGAGACATTGATTGGTACAGGGACGTGGATGGAAACTGGACCGTGGATGGGAATGGGGACATGGACTGGAACGCTGGCATGGATGGGCCATGGATGGGAATGGAGACATTGATTGGTACAGGGACGTGGATGGGAACTGGACCGTAGATGGGAATGGGGACATGGACTGGAACACTGGCATGGATGGGAATGGGGACATGGATTGGAACAGGGACGTGGATGGGAATGGGGACATGGCTGGAATGGTGTGGGAGAGGCGGGAGACTGCAATGGTTTTGCCAAGGGACTTCAAATTTCAAGAACGAGGCAGCCATTCTTTCAAATTGTCACAACTTGAAAGAATCTATTTACTGTATTAAGGTAATGATATAACAAGAATCTATTTACTGTATTAAGGTAATGACATAACAATCCCATCAGGCTTATTGAAGGAACATAGCCACCATTTTCGACTTTAGACATTAGACCATGAGCGCGCAAACTATGGATTATTTCAGACGTAGGTAAATTTATCTACAGTTTTCGTGGCTTCCTGATTTCCATAGTCCAAGCTAGCTTTCATGCATTTTGATTCTGAAGGGTAGGGTGCTCAGTCCTCATAGAGGCTGCTGGGTTGCGGGAGTAAAGTGTCATGGCTGAGGAGGACCTGGTGCACAAGACATACAAGGGACTATATATACATGGTAGGGGGAGGAGAAATATCATCCACATCGTTCATGCATATTTCATGCAATTGTAAAACAAACTGTTCTTGAGGATGCTACTGCAATAATGAAAATATTCTTGACACAGATGTAAATGATGTCAGAGCAAAATGTATTTACATTCTATATATCAAACAAATATTACAACAACTAAAACTTGAGAGGATATTTTTTTCTTTCTTCAGGGATGCATATTTTAACTGGAAGAAACTGCATCAAGCAAACTCTGGTTAGAGCATCCTGAGATTTTCCATAATCTCACTGGACTAGTGATGTGTCAGGAGTGGACCATCTCTTTCTTGTCCAGTTCTGAATGTTTGAACGATCTCTCCTCAACACTGAATCTGTATTGCCCTTAAATATGGTAGAAAGTATCCTCACTTATAGTCAGACTATTAGCACTCTGTACATGCTACTCTTTAAAAATGATTTTCCCTCTCTGAAACAAAGCAGTACAAGAGTAACAGAATCTCTTCATTTCATCCTCCCCCAAACCAGTCAACAAGTTATTTGTACAATCATTTTGCAAAATCAGCCCATTAACATTTTGGAGAAGCAACATATATGACAGTCTTAATCTTCAATTGATTTTTCTTTGACAGAATTAACCAATTAATGACCGTATAAATGTGAGCTTGTGTAAAACCTCAAACATTTGTCTGCTTAAAGTATGGAATGTTTAAACTGCATAAACGAAAATTAGAATGTTTATTCACAAATTCAGAAGACAAAACTTCACTTGAGATGTGCAGTCATGCCTCCTCAGGTAGTTTTACTTATCTTATTTTATTTTATCTTATCTAATCTTATTTTTTACTTATCTTCTTAACCATCTTTCAAATCCCACTTTGTTACTACAGCAGCAGGAACGATTTGCTACTTTTGTAAATCAAACCATGGAAGAAGTTGCAATGCTTGTCCAGTTCCTCCTCTTCATATACTCTTATCTCAGACTTAGCCGTTTTTTCCAGTTCCGCAAGTTTATTATATTGACAGGTTTGAGTAGAAGATAGAGATCTGTTAGATGAGGTGGGACGATCATGTGGCATCGCCCTCTGTCTCTTCCTTTGTTTCAGGAGCAGCTTCTGGTTCCTCAGTTGCTCCAGCTTCTCCTTCTGTTGTACCTTCTGTCTTTTCTGCTGCTTGTTCTTCCTCCTGAGCAGGTTGCTGCTCCTCTGCATTTCCTGCAGGAGCATCTTCACCCTATGAAGTAAAGAATAGCATAACAACATTATAACAATTATGATGGGAAGGACTTTCAAACATTTACTTTAACGGAAAGAACATTTGGACCAACAGATGTTGCAAACAGTGGCTGGCTGTCAGTACCTCCTTCATGACACTTTATAAGGGCCTGAGCAAGCAATTTCTGAAAGGCAATCAATTTCTTATCAAATTTTAGGTTCAATTATCAACTTCATTCATCAAGTCTCACTAACATGACATCTAACCGAAAATAGTCAAATAGCAGTTGACTTGCTGCGTTAACACATGGAGCTTGCTTTTTCTTAAGTTGACAGTATGTCAACTTGACAGTTGACTTGTCAAGTTCTACTAACAAAACATTTTGACAATATTCTGAAAATGTTGAGATGCTGTGTTCTATAATAACTTGACAACAAGTCCAAAACACTATATTTCTTAACTTGTGAAGTTACACAAACATGACACTTTCACAAAAAGTATCAAATTGTCGAGATGTATTACTCATTTGCCACTTCATAACCTTTGTAACAATGAAAACAACATGTTTAATGCAAACTCCGTAAAGGATACTCATTGACCATATTTCTAAGACAGTAAACATTACATTATACAGCTTTTTAGAATGGCAATTGGCTATAGCTTTTCATAGTTATTCAAGCTAAGAAATTTACATTACTCCAACGTGGGGCATAAGATTCATGCTATTATTTCCTATGGGAACTGGACAACATTACTGTCTGCATTAGGTGATATTAATCAGGTCAATGGGTGAAGAGCGGTGGGGGGGGGGGGAACGTCTTTTCTAGTTATGTTCACAAACCTCTGGTTGTTCAGCTACAACATTTCCCTCCTCTTTGTTTCCTTGTGCTTCCTCTTCCGGCACTTCTTCACCTTCTGGTACAGTCTCTAAGTTTGGTGCCCCCGGTAGATTGCTACGATCTTTGCTTGAAACAGGAGCAAGATTAGATTCTTCTGGCTGTGGTTCTGGCTCAAGAGCCTATTTCCAAGAGGGAAAGGGACAAAGCCAAAATTTAAATAAATACATAAATCAATCAATAAAACAAGGGATTTTTATGTCAGCAACTATCCAGGAAAAGAACTTCTTTTTATCTTACTTACATTGACAATGTACAGTATTTACATGTTTCTCTTTTGTGAGACAAATATGAAAAGACACAAATACCTTCTTTTGTTCTGCTTCTAGTTGGGCAATTTTTTCCGCTTCTTGCTTCATTTTCTCTTGAACTTCTTTCTCCTTCTCTGATTCTTCTTGTTCTTTGATCAACTGGGTTGCAAAGTCTGATTCCTGCAGTCAAAAGCAATTGGTTTGGAAAGAAGAATAACAACAAGAACCGATGCTATCATCTATTTTAAAGGAGACTGGATGGCAATATAAAACAAGACAAAACCTTTTATTTTATTTTTTATTTATTTCTATTATTGTCACCTTTAATGAGGGTAGTCCTCCTCAGTGCAGAAGCACTGCTTTCCAGAGGAGCCCTCTTGTTACATATTGATCTCAATTATGTCAGAGAAACAAAACCAGGTTTTTCCATGTTATACCTTTGTCACTGTATACACCAGAGTAGTATTCTCCAATTGTAAGTAAAATTGTCAAATATGATGATCATCAATGTTATCAAATAATTTTGATTTTGCCACAACCTCCAGGAAAGTTCGTTACAAACTGGTAGCACTTTCAAGATGATAAACCTTTGGCATTACAGGTGGTGTTTCTCTTTCAGCTGAGGACTAATGTAAGGCTTATATGTAAGAAACTATGTACGTTTAAAATATAGCACAATAGAATTTGTGTCACAATTTAGCTTATAGAAGCATCATTCTGTACTTATAGTAGGGTTGTTTGTAATGTCCTGACTTCAAATTTACCATTTTGTAATAAGCTTCATTCTCCTTGAATTTGTAAAGCCATTGTGCAATGTACTCAATGGGATCAGCTGGCCTTTTCTCAATAACCTCTGCAAGAGCTGAAGATAAACAATTGCCCAGGTGTGTTTTCAAATACTCTGTGTCCATACCACCTGCAGAATTTTCCATTTTTGTCATCTGGATGAAATCTGAAAAAGATGATTAATATGAATTAGGCCTAGTGTAATAAAATCAAATGTTAATAATAAACATTCCATCAAACTATAAAACTTACACTTGTGGTATGGTAACAGTCTAGCCTAGTATAAGTAACTAAGTCAAACTGGTTAAAATATTTCATGAATTTATCTCATAATGTATAATCAGAGCAAGGTTCATAAAGAAATACTAATAGCTCTACATACTCCATGGTGTGAGTTGCTATTATTAGCAACGCAAAATTGATATAGGCCTTTCTTGTTATTATGTCAATGCAATGTTTTCACTGATTTATGGATGCTGAATGTGCAGATTCTGAATGGGACAACTAACGTTAGTCTCATGATGATGATGACCAATCGACCAAAATGAGCAAAATGTAAATTTGGGAAACCTGCAGAGTAAGGGTAAACTACCAGACATAATAAGGCTTAGGCCTAACTTAGAGGTAACACCGATATAACCAAGTCCTAAGTTGGGCCATTACTATTTTAAGGTCAAGGAGAGTGTCTGACGTAGGTATCGTGGAATAGGTATCCCGCAGGCGTAACGTTACACTACAGTCTCTGACTGAAGTTCTGTTGACCGAATGGCAACTTGAACGTGTGTTTTCTAATAACTATTCATCCACTAGGCTATTTCAGAAACTCGTTCATAGGAAACAATGAAATATGTGCTTCGTCTTTTCTTTTTGCTTGTATAAATGTTTTGGAAGAAATATCGGGTAAGATTAAACTCACTGAATTGTCAAGCGATTCCCTTCTATTCTGCTATCAGTGCACTCAACTCGCATGGAAACCGTAACCATGTAAATAACCCCATAGTCTTTGAAAATCCATAGAAATTGTTAATTTCTATGGAAATAACCCATAAATAAATTTCTACCTAAAACATATTTATAATAAAAGCTTCAATATATCATTAACATTTCACCAATACGTACTTAAAATAAAAAATAAAAAAAACTTAAAAGATTTTCAAAGTATAAAAGGTACAAGGTGTAATAACAAATAGGCACATCAGTGATTATGTACCTGGCATTACATGTCCTAAATTGTAAAATGGCTGCCCCCATGATAAAACCTGTGTTTTGTACTTCCAGATCGATCTTACAAGGTATTTGACCATTATACTTGCATTCACACTAACAAGTTAAAAATTGATACGATTAAGTATAAGTGGTCAAATAATAACAGCAGGTTAGGCTAGACGATTCAAATTTGGTACTTTCTAATGTTTCTTAGTGTCGTTTAAACAAAGTAAAATCTGCCTAACGTTGGGCTACATTTAGCACTAGCACTAGCAATTGGCTACTACAACTTAGAAGTACCAATTTCACACTCCCACATGTTCCCTGTTATGCGAATTATTGAAGTTAGTCATATATCACTGTTGCTTGCTCTTGCTGTGAAGTATGATACAAGAACGACAATGCTAGAAAGATTTCCAAGATAGCCTATACAGTTCTTTACAATAACATTTGGTCTAGCCTAGGCCTAATTCTTGGTAATGTAATGGTAAGTAAAGAACACAGCTCAGAGTCAGATTTGAGGCAAACATCAGTCAAACTGAAACCAAACCCATCCCCCTTTCTCCCCATGCCCCCCCCCTAAATGGTCAAACAATGAGGTCGAGGGAAGTTTTGAAATCATTAGAATTTTTGTAAGGTAATATGACATAATTGTGATGTTTAGTACCTTTGAGCTAGAATAAACAACTTTGGAAGGTTTAATCAAGTACATTAGAAAGGAAAAAAATTAACACCAAGGGTTTATTATTTTCTGTTTTACTTTTCAGGATTGTGTGGATTTTGTAGCAGACATGCGATTGCAAGCAGGTCTGAAAATGTACTTTCAAAATATAAGACAAATGCTCTTCAACTTTCCAAGTATATGTCAACCAACAGGTTTGTATTGTTCACTTTGATGCTTGTTTATGCAGATCATTGTTGCAAAATGTTGAACTGAAGTCAATTTTTCTAGATGTAATTTTAGCACCCATAGGATTTGACAAAAACAGCACAAAATAATTCAAAATAAGTTTGGAATTCAAAAAGGCTAACCATAAAACACTTTGACCTGCAATTGGTTTCAGTTTCTTCTTTAATTTCTAACGAAGAAAATAAAATCTCCGCTAGATTTGGTTTGAACCTCATGGATGTAAGTGTGTGTTTTAGGCTCTTCCATCTATCAGTATCCCTAACAAGCACCCCAATTAAACCATAGGTTTCCATTGTGGGTGTACAAGTTGAAGTACATGTATATTGCATACTGTGTCAAGGGATCACATCAATTTTATATAAAAAAAAACTTTGATCCCTGCCTGTCACCTTAGAACTACAAGTCTATTGACTTGCATTCAAATCCTGGTTTGATTGATTTTCTAGCCAAAATAGTGTACGCTTTGGAGAGTACTTGCTTAAAACACCTTGTATTATTTTCCTTGTATCGTTCATGCTTGTCATCAATTCCTCTTTGAAAGATTGTTGAAGCAGTATTCCAAAGGTCATGATGCAGAGTCTCTAGAGGAATTTGCAGCAGATCTTGATGTCAAAGAAAAACCAAAGAAATATAAGGCATGGACACCTGCCGATGATGTGTATATGATCAAAGATTATCCACCAAAAGAGGTATGACTATCGCATCTTTCTGCATGTAGCAAATTATTTTCTGAAACCAACTCATCATATTTCTGAAAGAAAAATTGCAGTTGATCTTGAAATAAGACACACTCCTGAACATTTTTATGAAATAATTCTGTTAGATTCTGAACATTTGGTATAAACCCAAATGATGTTTTCTACAAGTATGCATCACAAGTAAAAATGGAAAATTTAAAAAGTTGAAGAAAAATTTCTCAACATTTTGACAGCCTGATAACATTTCTTAAGACTGGTACTATATGTCCATTTTACCAGGGAATGTTTAACATTGAATGCAACAAAAATATGACAGAAATTTTGTTCATTTCAGACTACATTCAAGGATGCGATGGAAAGATTACGAACTCAAGCTTCCTGGTCGTACGTACCTGATCGTGAATACAAGGACAGACATATAGAAGTCACCCTATATCTAGACTTAAATGTAGGAGAGGTATGTGCTGTGACAACTATATACCAATTGTAAACCTCTGTTCCCAGTGGGCAGGATTGGGGAGAAGGTGAAGGGAGAGAGGAAGGAATGAATGGAAGGGGAGGGATATGAGAAGATGGATGTAGGGCATGAAAAGATGTGGTTTGATGGGTGTTGAACGCTATAGATTGTATGGAGGATGGTAGAAATTTGGATATGGCAGCAGGGAACAAGTTAGTATTGGAATTCAGAGTAGCAGAATAAAATAGAATACTATGGTACTTTTTGTAAAAACTGTTTTATAGTGCTTGCATATAACATTTTGCAGTGTGATACTGGATAAATTATACCCTGTGAGGTCTAAGATGGAAGGAACTTTTTGCCACAGGCTACTCCCTTTACAATGCTGTGCATATTTGTCATGTTAAAAGAGTAGTCCAGAGGTTAACTTTGCATTTCACTTCCTATGTTCTGTTTTTGAGATGAATATGGGCTATTCTGTTGTTTGATAACAAGGGGGAGGAATATAACTGCCTCAGGAGAAATACTTTCATTGGTGAAGAATAATGAAGTTAACAAATATATGTATATTCAAAGTTGGTTTGTGCTGTAGCTTACACAGGATAGTGTTGGATATCAAGATGTACATTTTGTTTTGTTCTGTCTTGTTTATAGAAGAAATTGCCAGCCTTTTCAAACTTGTGGACTCCACCTCATCACTTTTGGAAAACAAATAAGGTCATTTGTATTGCTGAGGTATGTTATGGTGTAAAATGTGAATGAATTATTTCAAATTATAAAAATTAAGGAATTCCTTTCTTGTCAAGTTCATGGTGCCTCAGTGTTACGAAGAATTTATCAATTCTAAAAGGTAAAAAAGATATTAATGACTTGAATGGAATTCAGACCTGTCTCATCGGGCAAAACAAGCCCTGGGCTCCTTTTGATCGGTGTTTCTGTGCTATTTTGTAGTCAGGATTCTGTTTCTGCTATGGGTACACACAATGAAAAATTTGGTTTCGTACTCATGTTATAGACTTGTCAGTTCAAGTGTGTAAGTTAAATGTTTAAAACACTAGCAACATTTACCATGTTGCAGGAGGAAACATTATAGAAAAGAATTTGGTACACTTTTGAATGCAAGCTTGAAACTAATCACTCTGGTAATGATGACACAATATGATAATTGATTGCAAGAAGTAGATACTTTTAAATCCTGCAGTCCTGAGTAGAAAACTAATCTGAAATTTGGTCTGTTTTTTGTCTCACTTCAGGGAGATGGAGCCAAACTGGCAGAAGAAGCTGGTGCAGACTTGGTGGTTGGACAAGAACAGTTCCCGGAGATCATTGAGGGGGAAATCGCTATCAGTGACTTTGATTACTGCGTGGCCGATCAGAACATGGTTCGACATTTAGCAGCACTTAAAAAATATCTCAGGGAGAAGTTTCCAACGGCCAAGAAAGGTACTTATCATCACACATTTGAGGTTGGATACTCCCTCAGTTTCGGACAATTATACCTAACCTACCGAGTACCCTAAACAAATACACCCATTTCCATAGCATTTCGGGATGGTTGACAATTTTTCTACAGTTTCGTCTTTGTTCGTGACAAACCTAATAAAGTAAATTGTTATGAGATTTGGAAATAGTAAAAAATAGTATTAAAAACATAGTTAACAAAATGCAGAAAGTTGCTTACCTTTATGAGTGGAATTATCATGATTTCATTCAGGGCACATGTTTTACCTCTGGTTTACATATTCCTATAACTTTTTTCTAGCATGGTTCTACTCCTAAAATGGCCTTAAACACACACACATGCAAGAGTAATGCCTCTTTGTCATATTACAACTAAATTCATCCTCACAGGATGATTGACATACTTGAACTTTTGTGTTTGCATGTATCATTTTAAATATTCAGTTGAATAAGTTTACCATTTTGAATGAAACTAGAGTGTGACCTACATAAACCTAAGTTTGTTAGTGTTACACTTTCCTTTACCGATGGCTCTCTGTGATTACGTTTACGTCACTCGCAGAAACAGATTACCGTTTATCTTTTACCTCTTAGTTACTTCTGATCATCGGAGTCATCTTCTTCTTTTAACATTCATTTAGGTTCGGCTGGGAAAGATGTCGGTCATCTCGTTAAAAAGTTCAAACATGTGAAGAAATACAGAGTTTTGGAGAAATTTGACAGGATCTCCAACTGTATCATTGGAAATGTAAGTGTTTCATCATTACTGTTTTCATGATTACTGTTTCATTACTGTTTCATCATTACTGTTTTCATCATTACTGTTTCATTACTGTTTCATCATTACTGTTTGTGCTCCATAAAGTAATCATGTGTACATATGCAGTCCTTGTGTGTCTTATTATAGGTAGTTCTATAATCAAATGTGCTTTTAGATCAAAAGACTCCTTGTATTATGTGATTTCCTGTAATAAGGAGAAAAGGTGTGAGAGGAAAGGAGATAAATTGATAGCAAAATGCTTCAAGAATCAGAAACTTCTATTGGAAAATCTTGAATGTAAGCCGTTTCATTTGAAAATTTGTTTACAGCAAGATTGGATTCACTGAGAAATAAACATTGTGAACATGCCTGTTGTTGTTGCCATTGAGGTCACATGAAGGCAGAATCATAGAATCATACTTGTATTAAAATTCAATGCCGTGTAGCTTGTAATATAGCCGAGCTTATTAAAAGGCATTCCTTAATTTCAACTGTGTGTGAGTGTGTGGGGCCTATTGTAGTTCTGGTTGTAATCAATGCTATAAAACCAGAAACTAATGAAATACTTGTTAAACCTTGCTGCATAGCTTGTAATATAACTAAATGAATAAAGGATCCTCTCTAAAGAGACAAAAATGAAAATGCTACAAATGCTAAAATGGCCAAAAAGGTTCAAAATCTCATAACATGCATTTAGATATGCTTTGGAAAAATGTAGAACATCTTTTTTATATTTGCGTATGTTCAAAACAATATTTGAGTTTACAACAGGTAAGAGCAGCATAAAATGACAGATTCCGTTGAAGTTTTGGGGGTTGGTATTACAAAAAAAAAATGCTTCTATTTACTTCAAGTTTCTTACTTCTGTGAATGTTTTGCTTGACTCTTTATCTTACATCATCCTTTTCACCAGCTTGGTCTTTCAGATGAACAGATTGAAGATAATTTGAAGTTTCTCATTACAGATGTTTGCACACACAAACCTTTGTCAGCAGGTAGGTGGAATCAAAGGGTGTGGATTTATGATATTTATCTATCTTTTTTGTGTACTGTAAGACAGTAAAATATAGATGAGTGACAAAATCATTGTTGTTACAATGGATCTGTACCATCAGTGAAAGTATTATCCTGAAACCAAATTGATGACACTCGTATCCATGTACAATGCAATGTGTAAAAGTAAATGGGCCTGATGTTTGGATCCTAGCAGGATCTTCTTTAGAGGCTGAATAACAAGTAACAGAAAATACAAGGGACAAAATACAAGCACAGAATCAGATAGGGTTAACGAGCAGGGTGAAAACAAAAGAGATTGATGTAAGAGGATTGAAAACAGCAGGATGAGTAAATGACAAAATGAAAAACTGAAACACAAAAATACAAGTACATACACAAAGTAGATAAGGAGGATCACCCAACGGGATACAGTAATGTCATTCAGCCTCTGAAGAAGATCCTGCTAGGATCGAAACGTCAGGCCTACTAATACTTTTACACATTCTCTTACACAGGCTCTTTAGGGGATAAGCAGTGTGCTAACAATTTTTTTGTTTTACAATTCAATGTGTTAGTACTACTTCTGTTTGATAACTCTACATGTTGAATGTTCTACGTTAATATTCATGACCACATGATACAGAGTGTCCAATCACAGGGCAAAGGAAATATTCACATACACAATTAGATTCCCCAATATCCAAGATGCACTTTCATCGAATGAAGGAATGTTCAATGAGGATTTTCTTTGTACGAAAAGTTGTCAATCTTTGGTAGGAAAGTTTTTAAAGCAACTTTGGGTGAATATCCTTTTTGTTTGCTGGTGCATTCTAAAGAAAAGAGACAGAGATTTACATGCTGTAATTTCATGGTATTTATTTGTTTGTTATCCTCTCAGGTCCTCTCATAACAAAACTGGCCATTTGCGGTTATCGATCGGATAGTTACAAGATTAACATTGACGACTACATCCAGAAGGAAGATCAGAAAGAGATCATCATCGACACAAGATCAGAACTGGAAAAAATTGAAGATGAATTGAGACAACTCAGAGCCTCCTAGGAACTTTTACACTTTTTGTTCTAAATCTAAAATCGTGCCAGCTATTAACCTTATTATCAAGCTTGCAACTTCTTGGTGGCATGAAGACAGTCCTGGAAGAATAAATATGGAAGATGGTTTACAGTTTAATGAAAATTGTCATGTTTTTGCACAATTATATGTGAGACAACTGAGAGGGGGAACATTCCACTTGAGGCTAGCCAGAAGAATAGGGGTTTGTGAGCCGTAAAATACTATAAACGTACAGACGTTTTATTGCTGTCATAGTACAGGGCATAATTTATTCTATTTTGCATAAAAGGATAGTAAAATTTCCAAAGAAATGCAATGATGCATAGGAGGTTTGTACACAGGAGCCATATTATTTCATAAGTGACAAAATTCAGAAGCTTTCAAAACAACTACACAAAATTTGAACACTAACCTATTCCCTGTAGTAAAAACTCTCAATCAACTAACTCTGAGCTCTTACTGAGTTGCTTATAATAATAATAATCAGCAGTTATTTTTACGAGGCTTAAGCGACCATAAATGTGGGAGAAGCCCGCAAGGGCTTATGGATTACAACTTACACGTCAGGTGGCTTCCAATTTGGGAATCAATTTGGAATCTTTTGTTGATCATGATGAATCGATTGTTCGATACTGTTTGTTACCAAAGTCCCATAACAAATGTAGATCATTTTAGCTTGATTTATCAAGTTATATTTCCAAAACATGATGGAAGTAAATAATAGTTTGAAAATATCCTAAATTGGCATTTAAATGTAGTTGATATGATAGCTTGAAGTTTGAAAAGTGTCCGGACAACCAAAAATTTATGATCAGATCAAATTTATGAACTACTTTTTAAGTTCACTGATCATCATTTTGGTGGACAAGTTTAAATAGGGTTTCTTTGTCTGATAAACTGCCATCTTGTTTTGAGGATAAATACTCCATATGTTAAGCAAAATTGCTGACCGAGCTGGCTGAAAGCAGTTTGTTGTGCAATTTCTTGGAAAATTTTATCAAAATGAAGACTTATCAATAATTCCCTTTAAAAACTAATTTCTCAATAATTCATTCAAGAATTCACTTAAGAAAGTCACTCAAATAGTCAGTCAAGTTATTCAATCAAGAAACCCATCAAACTAATATGTCCACTAACATATTTTGAAACAAAATAACCAGAAAAAATATGAAGCCTATTAATTGCATGCAAAAGGGGAAAGTTGGAAAATTGAAAAAGAAATTAAAATTTTCCAATAAGGAAGGATTAACAGGCGTAGAATTTACACTAGTGTGACTGTCTGAATCTGTATAGGAGGTTTAGCAGTCCTTTGAAATGTAATAACTTAAAAACTCACAGCAAACAATGAAATAAAAAGAGTTCCCTCTAGACCAACTCATCACAAACAATGATTAATGCACACCTTTCAAATGAAAACATCTATTAGTATGAATAGCTTAGGCCTCCAGTGAATGTAAGCCTTTTTAAAGTGAAAGTGAACTTTCCAAAAACATCTGTTAGTATGAACAGCTTAGGCCTCCAGTGAATGTAAGCCTTTTTAAAGTGAAAGTGAACTTTCCAAATAGAGATCCTTATGGAAAAAAACATCCTTACTTCTTTGCAGAAGGCCAACAATAAATCACATTTAATATGTTCATGTATTACTGATTATACTATTCCTTTCTTTTGGATTGTATATTGTATGGCAAAGATATGCCAGTACTTTAAATTAACACATATTCTGATAAAATGTCAAGGTTGGTATTAAAGTTTCTTCTTTCTTCAAATTCAGAGTATTTGTATAGTTTTTGTCTGAAGTATAGATATGATATTAAGCAAGTTATTAATGTCAAGGTCACAATAAAAGTAACAGTAGTTTAATTTTTTGATTCCATGAAATGTGCAGATTCCTTCCCTTAAGCTTCATTTAATAGCTTGTTCATTCAATGACTATCAATCAACAATGACCTAGCTTTTTTCTTTCTTCAAGGCTACACCTTGCAGGCTTTAATTTCCAGCAGAAAGCTGTCACGCTATATACACTAGTGATTATATAGAACACTCTACCTCTAATAATTACTGTAAATCACTGGTCTAAAAACATTACTCACATATTAACATAGTTTTTACAAACCTGTGCCTATGATGGAAGTGCAACATTTTACTTGTGGTAATTTTGTAACTTACTTTTGAAATTTTTTTTCCCTTCCCCCCATTTATTGATATATTTTCAACTTATTTTCAACA
Organism: Apostichopus leukothele; assembly: GCA_010014835.2. Classification (NCBI taxonomy): domain Eukaryota; kingdom Metazoa; phylum Echinodermata; class Holothuroidea; order Aspidochirotida; family Stichopodidae; genus Apostichopus; species Apostichopus leukothele. Next base: position 1,968 of record JAAAKB020315014.1, on the reverse strand, counting down.
TTGAGCTATCAACGTAATTTGACAAGTGCTTTCCAAGGTACAGGTAGCTACACTCTGGTGCTATCTGAGGTACACCACAATTGCATATTAGAAAAAAGCTGTGCATTATTCTCATTTTTCCCTTCCCCCCCCCCCCCCCCCAAATTCCACGGAATTGGCTTCAGGTATAATATATATATGTGTGGTAGAAATTGAACGTTTGTGACATTTACTGTTTTGTTCTTCAATGTGTTTTATTCTAATTCATAAAAAGAAACTCTGGGAAATGAAACAATTAGAACCAAATGGAATGCAATAATTTTCTCCTGATTAAAGGTTCATATTGGATAAAGTATTTAGGGTGTCGAAGTGCAATTAATTAGAACATGTAATTTTTTGGAAAAAAAATGGCAATTTTTACAAGCTTTATAGCTCCTATCAATTGAAGCATCTTTAATTTAGCATTATATCAAAGGTCAGAATTTATCCAAATTTGTTCTCATTTCTACTACGGTACCTTCAATCAGCATCCAGCCTGGTGGATTTAGGGACTGCAAGATTTTAAACAATATCGAGATTTGTAGGCAGTTTAATTCCAGCAAAGTTTTCATAAACAACTACAGGGCAAATATTTTCTCAACCATTATTTGGTCGAAAAGCTACAGAAATTCCAATTGTTGTTATGGTAACAGTCCTTCAAATGTTCTGATCATACAAGTTGTATTGCTGTTTAACTTCAAATCTGGTTCAAATGTCAAGAAGTTACCCATCAAAATCATAATTTCCTTCAGAAGAGAAGGGGGAAAAATTCAACTTAGCCTCCACCCCCCCCCCTCCCATCTTACCTCCCACTCCACCAGGGAACAACAACTTGTCCTCCAATATTCAGATAATACAGTGGGGCAACTACCCCAAAGTGTGATCAAGCACATTAACTTTCAAATTGTCTTTGTTGCATTTTACAGAAGGAAGTATTTTGATCACAAACAAAATGTTGTACTGTTGCAATGTTTAACTATACATGGGATGTCCAAACTGTCAGAAAATGGTAGAGTTATTCATGGAAGGACATGTACATTACACAGTCAAATCATTATCCTCCCTCTGTACGCCGTCAGGAAGGCTTTAAATATGTGTGAAAAGGTGTCAATAAATTAGTTGTCAAGCCTGACGATGCGTTGCTTCAGACAAATCGATATAAGCAGGGATATAATGACCTGATCGACCGTAACGATATGAGCCAATGTAAACAATAAATATGCCATAGCTAAGTCATTAAATTTACATTCCAGGCAGTACAGTAGTTATATTTATATGCATAAGAAAGAGTTGCATATTATGGTAAATTTAGTTTTCTTTTTGTAATTAACATAGTAAACATCGACAACATTAAAGTGAGAAAATCCTATTACATATTTTAATTTTTATGCCTGAAGGCAATATTAAGCTAGCAACCAAAAACCGACTCTTTTGATTGTTTCCCACATTATCTGTGAATCTCATGCATAAAAAGTTTGAAATGGGAGACCTAAAATAAACTTTGGCTGTGAGAATCATCAAAAATGCAATTAACTGTTGATTAAAATGGCACAATATGAATTATTTGGGTAAAAGCAACATTAGACTTCATGATTAATATTTCAAACTGGTAAAGTGGTGAGGAGCGGATATAAGGGGAATAAAATGACTAAATCCAGTGAGAAATGTCATGAATGCCTTATAGGCAAGGAAGAGGTAGCAAGGGGTAGTGAAGAGAGAAAGGTGAAAAAAAGGAGGAATGATGAGGGAGGGGAGAGAGGAGGGAGGTTAATGGATGAGAACAGAGGGAAATGGAGTGGAGAGAGGGGAGGGAGGGAAGAAAGGGAAACAAAGAAGGGAGAAGTAAAGGGACAATAGCAGAGGGGAAGGAGGGAGGAGAAGGAGAAGAAGGGAGGAGAAGAGAAGGAACAGGAACAGAGGGGAAGGAGGGAAAGGGGGAAGGGAGAAGGG
>JAAAKB020314905.1:0-15646 GCA_010014835.2 Apostichopus leukothele | reverse complement strand
ATATATATATATATATATATATATATATATATATTATTGTATCTCACTCAAGATCCAGCCTTTCTCTAAATGCAGCATAGTTGTTTAACAGTTTTCCGTTATTCCTATCTATGTATATATACATAAATATATGACATGAAGCACTCTGTGATTCATTAATCAAATTGTTCTTAATGGATGATTAGTACAATCCTAATTAGGCCAGTCATCCTAAAACCAGGCCAGTCATCCCAAAAACTAGGCCAGTCATACCAAAACCAGACCAGTGCTTTTGATGTCCAATAATGACATTTAATTCAATTGGATATATAATAAGATTGAATAAGGTTGCTTAAAACATGTATCACTAGTTGTGCCTCTAACATTACTAATACAGATGTATACCCCCAATCCAAAGAAGGAGGGGTTGGATTTTAAATGTCCCTATCCAATGATCCTGTAGTTTTGTTAATACTAATGTTCAGTGAGTCTACACTCTATAACCTTTCACAACAAGACTGTTGATATAGACAACACTCAAGTTCCAAGCTGTCAGACTATTAAGGAGCATTTGTAAATAGTTTCAACTTACGATGACACTTTGACAGAACTGTGTAAATGAAGAAATATAAGCAGGAAAGTCTCATGGATGTCTGTTCCAAGTGTTTACTAATGTCTCACCAACTCTATCATTGACGCCCCCGGAGTGAGGATTCTGTCTAGAAATCTGGAGACTTATTGACCTAAGAAGCGAGGTCGTTTACCATCTTGAAGTTTTCTTTGAACTGCTTAGTGAATCTTGATTGATTCTAATGTATCCCAAATATTTAAACTCTATATCTCTTTCGTGTACTTGTAGGACATTTCCAAGACGAGATGTAAAATGTTCTCAACTTTGCCAAGATTCCCCAGACTTACGTACCCTAAACGATTACCTACGGAACTGCTACGGACAATCAGGAATAGCATGCAATCAACATCCACTCATACTGATAACAATTTAGTTCTAATTTCAAAGTTTATGATCAGTTTCACAAGTTGCTACTGCCAATGTCACTTTACCAGAGGCACCGAGAGCCAATTTAAGCCCTGGGGACAATTATATCACTGGGCCCCCTTTTCGAGGCCTTCATTTCTGCTCAAGTATATTACGAAAATGCAAATATATTCTTTAGTCCCATATTTCCCCGGGACCCCCAACTGACCCCAGGCTATAGTCAACCTTACCCCATCCCCCTCTTCTTCAGGACTAGTCACTACCCTAGATGTATGAATGAGCTTTAAAAACGAACAAAACACAACCTTCAGACCGACTTTTAAACTTAATCATGGATGCTCTTACCTGCAAATACTTCAATCTCCGTTGAACTAGATCTTTCAGATTTTGTGATTCTTCCTCCCTCCAAATCTCAAAGCCATCGTATCTGCTCATATTGTAGATGTCTGTCAGTATTGACCTGAGAGGAAAGGAAAAAAAGTATTTCATCTCTACTCTAAGACGAGTTGGCCTTCTGTATATACATGTCAGTAGAAATTCATTTCAGATGATTTTGAAAAATATATGTCCTTTTTGATTGCAATTGACAAGTTTACGCTTTAGATAATGGTGACCGCCAACGACTGCCTGCTGGGTTTTTACCCAAAGGGCAAGAAGTCTTCTTCTCCTTCTCATTACACACTACAACAAGTTTATTTACTATCACTGCTTGAAATCTACAGCCTAATGTTGGCTCACAGTTTAATTTATTTATATACAGAGAGGCAAATGTAGAGTTTGAAACAGGTGTGAGAGAGGAGTACAAATTTTTAAGTTTATATTTGTCATTGACTTAAAATTTTAAGGACATTAACATTCATATTCTGTACAATAGATGATAACGCAGACAAAACATGTCAAAATAAACAAGGTTAAGATCAAATATAGAAAACAGATACCCTATGGGATATATGCCAATATCACCTTTTCATGACCAAGAATATAGGCATGCACAGTACAAAAATTATCCATCCTAATAAATGAAAGATGGCTAGAAATTGTTTTCCTACACTGATGAGGAAAGCCTCCTTCTCTCATATTTGAAGTGTGTGTATGAGGATCTCACATGAACCTCTCGCTCTTGATTTTACAATAATCTTTTTGGTCACATTCATAACCATCGACATCAGCATTTTCTCTTGTATTTTGGTTGGACAGAAGCACAACTGTTTTAACTGGGTTTTCTTTGTCTGTGCAAAGCTTTGGGCTAGACGGGCATTAATAATTCGACCGTAACCATGAAATAATTTGATCTAACTTTGTATAATAAAAGTTTATTCTAATTGGTCAATTTGTAACTCTCATTGTAATGAATATAACAGTATTTAGTTATTTTTATTCAATGTGTTTATCACTTTTTGTAATTAAAACATTTATTGCCTCAAACTTGTTTATCAATGCAATGTAAACGATATGTTATTCCAAATGAACTGAGTTCTATTCCATGATGATAACTGATTCCATACAATGAGCGTTGAGAATATATAAAACTTTGCAAACTACTGTACCATCAAATTTGGACGAAAAAATGTTTTGGGTAAGTTTAGTAAAGAGACTACCCATGGCCTATTCTATTGGCAATGTCTCCCTCAAAACCTCCTCATCCTCCTCCTCAAACCTCCTCAAAACCCTCCTCTCCCACTTCCAATCTTCACAATTGTTGTTTTTACCCAATGTGACTATGAGAAATTTTGTCTTAGATCCCACCTTTAATCTACCACCATAAATAAAGTGTGGAACAGCAAACATTCAAAATATTGATTACAATGTATAATGATATATATCTGGGAAGCATGTTACTTTTCATGGACTTTTTCATTGAAATGAAAATCATGTCTGGAGTACAGTCATCAATAGTGTCTATACAAAGCTGCTTCAGCAACTTAGTGACCTACAAACATTATCAATAGCAAAAAGTTGACAAAGGCACAAAATAAATCAATATTAAAGTAAACAATTGCTCATAAAGAAGATTGCTTTATGTTCATCTCTGTCAGTTCTGACAGCTCAAAGACATGTAAGTAAATCCCAAGTTATGTTACCCTGCTTTGTTTACTTTGGGAAAAGCTACAAATTGTAAGTTGTATATTAACCAACTGCACTCTTAACATGTCGGCCATGTTCAACTGACAATGGAACACACACTGTACATTCCTTAAAACACGTCACAGACAATTTACGGCAAAAGAAATCCAACAAAAGTTGGAAAAGGGTTGAGAAGAAATTGGGATATGACAGTCGCAATGGGATATATCCTCAAGAGGGTGCAGAGTGCTAAAACAGTTATCAGATAGCCCTTCAGGCATTGTAATGTACATGGGAGGGTATGTTTACGGTAATGGAGACAGCTAAAAGATTGGTTTGATATGTAAGGAGAACAAAAATTTGAACAAAGAAACTCAAAAAAACACAAAAAAACAGACAACATCCAGGAAACTTTTGGGAAAACAACAAATGGAAAAATAGTTGGAGTTTTTACTGCCTAACATTGTAAATGGCTGTCACCTTCAGGCTAATTTATGTTTTGTTACATTACCAAATTAAATATGATTTTTAATCTAAAGTGCTAGGATTGTGACTATGGTACATGTTTCTCACAAAATATTCAAATCTGACAGAAAATATTCTGGGTTCATTTACAACAATATATTTCATTTCAATTTTTCTACCCTTTCAATAATTTGCTTGAATTTTTCTATTCTTATTACAAATTAATTTTGATTCATATTTCTGGGCCAATATATTCTATTTCATTGAAGTCATGTTGGCTTGTTACATTGTGAATGTTTCCTATAAACAGGATATTATATTTTTAGCAGCTGGCAAAAGTCCAAGAGAAATTAGTCAACAATATTCAGAGTTCACTTTCTTTGATTAATTCTTGATAAAAGCTATACTTTGAGATGTAATCCAATCATTGAAAGGACTGCCCAGGAGTAAGTTTAATTTTTGACTGATGAAAGACGAATATATTCTAAGCTCATCCAGTATGAAAATGTTCATTCAGTTTACATGTACCATCTTTGTGATATTGATATAGTTTGAAATTGTCACAGTTTGAACCAAAGGTGTACTTCAAGCAAATCTAATAATTTGCAAGGAAACATCTCAAAGTATAGCTTTTATCAAGAATTAATCAAAGAAAGTGAACTCTGAATTCATAATAAAATCTAGTCATCGAACAATTTTTTAACAAGTCCGTCGTGATGCTGCATTTCCTGTTGCACTTGCTGCATTATAACTCATACCTATAGAGAGACCTTAAAGGTCAGCAGTGTTGGCACCACGTTGCAGCATACTAAAAGTTTCTACAAGCTTTACGAAAGATCTCTCCTAGAGGTTCTGATCATCCTCCATATTGTTCCAGATGTATAGGAGGGAGCAATTTGAAAATTCTCAGTATTAAAAGGCAAAATGCTTATAGGGTGACAAAAAAATACTGCTTGAAATATGGGGGGACTGGTGACCATTTTTTGAATTTCTAGCATATTTAGAGGCAATACTGATGGCCTGTAAAGGAAAGTTACAATAGGATAGAAGTATAACCCTGATATCATTACAGTGCATTAGAACATACTATGTAATCCTTTTGTTATCAACATTCTATAAAAATATATATATAATTAAATAAATAAGGCAATTTAGGGTTTTTAGGCATTAACTATAAAGGTTTGTAACACATGCAACTATGAAACATGCTGACATTACTTGCAGTTATCAGTGTTAAATATTTAACCAGCAAATTCAGTCACACTACGGTTATTAGAACATTACAGGTGTTTCAAATATACATGATTAACAACCAAAAATTGATTACCACTTTTCCTTTCTAGTGACATGAAACTCATTCAATATTTCAGTGTTGGTATATATGTTCTTGGTTTATATCATGAAACCTGCCTCTCGTCCCGAAAACTGGTCAATTAATCGATGCGCCTTCTCTGCCGATCTAACATATTGCTTGTAACCATGGTTATTGACACATATCATTCAACACTACCACACCCTCTAAGTTAAGTACGTCAGTTTTGTAACTTTTTAAAATTATTCAATACATTTGACAATGTCAAAAGATGGTATTTTTGCTAGGACAAAAGTTGCTTAAAGTTTATGTTCTGTGCGTGCATGCTTCAATGATATTAATTAAATGTTTATATTCCCTTACACATGTTCTGCGTCGATAAATGGTGGCGGGTAACGCCTACAAAGGATGAGGTTGAGTAGCTGACGGTTGACGCATTTCGTTTCTCTCAGCTGATAGAGAGTTTAAACTAAGGAAGATCAACTCTTACGTAGCTCAGCAGGAGCATCCAAAAAAAATTTTGCTATGTAAAATTATTCAATCTTGGCATGTGAAGACACTTGAATTAATGAATAATTCATATGTGTGAGGGTCTTTTAGATACATTATACTTACTTACCTTGCACATAAGAATTACTAACGTACAGATATGGTAAACTGGCAGAAACGCCAAAGCATATGTCCAGAAATATATGCATGCTGTTGTCGACTTCATAATCATAATAACATCCCAACTACTGACCATCTGACATACAGAAAATGAAACAACCTTTTGGTGATGATTATGGAAATGCCCTATACAGTAAGGTGCCATCAAAAATGATAAGATCTATTTGTAAATATTAGTATTATAATATTCAACAAAATGATCAATTATTCAGTTAGTAACTTTAATTATATTAACAATTTGCAACGAAAATGACAAATTGTGATTTGTGACAAATTGTGATATGTGACAAACTGTGATTTGTGACTAAAGCTTTTACAAAGACTGGTCCTTGAAATTGCATGTATAAAACTGAGGGAGACCCCTAGAAGCAACAGACCTTCACTTTCTAGGTAAAGGTCCAAGAGGTCAGACGTCCTAAATTAGGACACTGTGAGCCTTCAGCATTCAACACCAGATGACCTCAGACAACATGTACATGTAATTACATCCACAAATAAGGGCTAAATTCTCTCTTTACATCTACCTTCACGGCCTCTGCTCCAGATATCTCTCTGATACAGCAGCTGTGTCTGCTATCAATATCATATGATTCCTTAGACTTTCACTCTTCTGTACCTCTGTAGAGAAACTATTGTTCTCTTGTTTATCGCCTTAAAGAGTTGTAGTACAACAGCATGCATTACAATTTCAATCTGGTTAGCCCTCGCTCCGGAGGAAAACAGCAATTTTCCGAGTATCCCATGATCTACGAAGTAACCAAAGCCGTCTTCCTTGAGCACTGTATCTTACAGTACTCCGGCCGAAGTCAGACTTACCGTGTGAATATATTGTGTCGACTGGAGTAAGATAGGAAGACAGCTTTGATCACTTTGTAGATCATGTGATACCCAGAAAATCACATTTATCCCCGGGTATAAACAGAGCCAGGGCTAACCAAGATTGAACTTGTAATGTGAATAGGAGTACAAGGAGTGTTCCCCTGGGTACAAGTACGAGTACAAGCTGACTATAAAGCACCTAGCCTTTCAATGGTATATATACTAGAGTTAAAATTTCTCGAGTACAAGAGAAAGAGCCAGAATGAATATGAGTGCAAATCCATAAGGATGAGTACCAATAAAAGCATATATATATGCTAGATCATGAATACAGTACAGTCTCAGTATCAGCTTACTACAAGTCTTTAGTGCTATGAATCCTCACCCCCATTAATATATGATATATATAGGTGAGAATTAGTTGAGACTAGTGGAACACTAGTAGTTGTTACTCGTTACTCGTTACTAGTAGTTGTAGTAGAGTTTCACGCGTTGAGCGATTATCAGACAACTGTCCACCGGGCATAGAGCACTCTGCGCTAAGATAGACGCCAACCAACCAAAGTAACGTATGTAATATAACTATATATATATGTATGTATACAGTTATATATAAAGTTACATATAGTTATATAACAAAGATTCAGATGTTCACTTCCTGTTGCAAAAGTGCTCAATACATAGAAGTTGAGCAAGTACATAGTATATGGTATATATCAATGATGTAATGTACTTTCTGTCAAAACAAACTACACCCACCAGCATAGTAACATTTCACAACTTTATTTTACCATAGATCTACCAAATTAACATTTTTTTTTTCCCCGTTCATTTTCATTTGTAAAACTAAGAATCATTCCAAGACTTAGACGAGTGAGGTTGTAAGAACCGGTTGATATTAAAGTGAAGGTAAAAGACACCAATGAAAACTGTCATGTTTCATTTCCATTTGTAGTCACACAGTACACAAGAAGTGTATGGCTCAAAATACCTTTTGTTTTCATGGGCCTCTGGTATATAGATTTACCAAAAATCTAAATCTAATACTGCTGAAGATGGTATCAACACAACTGAATTCATTGAACTTCAAGACTTGTAATTTGCCAGTAGCTGCTGTAGTATGCTTTCTACAATCCAGGTGATGGATTATATCAATCCCCTGGATAAAATTACAAGCCTGGTGGAATTCATGCAAGGTCCTGCATTCAAGATCAATATTACCATACAAACGGGTGACGGAATTTAACACATTCGTTCCGACTCCCAACATTTTGTCTCCCAATATTTCTCGGTCATAATTATCGACATCCAAATTATTATTAATTAGAATTAATTAATTATTAGTATTTTCTTATTTCTTATTATTAAAATGCAATGTTTAAATTTTTGAATTGTTATCTTGTTTTGCTACATTATTTGCAATAAACTTCCTCTGGTGCAGCTAACAAAATCGATTGTGGAGAGATTTCAGGATAGAATTGACAACAACATACTGGGTAACTCAAACTGCTACTACATTAATCACTTTTGATCAAAGCACAATAGGGCAACTTCTGCCTATGGCAGTGGATCTGATTCAATACACTGATTTAAGTAATACAGAAAGGCAATCATTTCTTTAGTTATCTTTACTGTCCTTTGTTTTTTTCAAAGTTAGCCTGCTGCTTACAAGTAAACATTTAGCAGAGGCGAGAAAAACATAAAAAATTAAAAATAATCAGAAATGAAGAAACAAAAACCTTGTTGAACTATGTCAATTTTGTTTTCAACAAAAAAAATAAAATTATATGTAATTGCCAAAGGGATCAATTAAATAAATTGACATACTGGAGGTCTTTAATCAGCTTTTCTTTTCTTATTATTGGAATTTTATATCAGTGAAGTAATGAGTTCCTGCTGGAAGCTTACAATTTCCTAAAAAGCATATTTTGAACATGTTTTGCCTGTTATTACCCTACAGCCGATGGTACATGAGATGCAAAATAACCATAAAGGGGAGAGAAGCTATGATCTTGATTCTACTGTACCGATAAAGACCTTCTTGACGCAGGTCAATTAGATTAAAAACGTTCCTTACAGTTGAAAGGACATCTCATTAATAACCTGAATAGAATAAAATTATGCTTAAATACCCCAAAACTTACTGGGTTTGGGGTTTTACAAATTGATAATACTTACCGGTCTCCTAAACATATGAAGTCCAACCTACCTAGCCTATTACAACTGATAACAGTATTACAATCGCCTCCCCACCCCCCTCCCCAGCCCCCATGACCCTCTCTGTGTCACTGCCCTATTCCATCTAAATGTTCCATTCCATGCAGGTATTGCATTTTTATTGTTGCTGGATTTTCAACTATCAACATTCTACAGTGTTCTATCTTTGTGTTTCTGAAGATTCTTTAACCTTTATCTCTTTAGCTTAGTACTACAAGCACTGAATTCAGTATCCTTGGAATTGTCTGTGTTTCAACATACATGTGTTATTTTCAGTTGGTGTAAGCTATATATGATTAAAACAGCTGCATTCTCATCGGGGTTCAAATTAACCCTCCAATTAAATTTATCCCACAGGGTGTTACTTCAGTAGGTTCAAAATACTTCTATTGGATGTTCCAAAGAAGGATACACTAATTATACACGGTGAAAGGTGCAAGGTAAAACAAAGTTTGATCACAAAGGACCAATGTTCGCCATTCAAAATTAACAATTTTATAGTAAAATTACTTGAATTTAGTAGCTTACTTATCTTGGGTACCCTTAAAATGTCATATGCCAGGAAGAATCATTTTTTATATCAACCTTATAAACTTACTCTAAATTTCCTTGTAATTTAGTTGAAAATGAGAGAAGAAAAAAGGGATGGATTGTACTTTTAGGTACTGAACCTAGCAGGGGCATCTCCACCGGTCTCTGTTCTTACCTCTGTTGATGGCTGCCGTTATCTAAGATATTTTCAATAAGCCCCTTCTGATCTTTATCTAGACTTTTCTTCAAGTTTTTGAGCTGAGACGTCACATAGTACCATAGTTCAATGACACCGTCGCTGGTCTTCCTTCGTATGTGCTCGTACTCTCGATGTGGCTCCGAACATTGGGTTGACTTTATTGCTGTTGAAAGAGATTAAAAATAATGTTGAGAGGGACAAAATAACATAGCAATTTTATGCACAAGTTTTATTGTCGTAAAGCGTCGAATTGAATAATTGATGCAAGTTTTCTTCAGAGAAATGATTTTCAGTCTGTTGCAAACAAAAAATTTTCAAAACACCAAAATAAACATCACATTCCACCAGAACAAAGAAATGGTGAGACAAACTATCCCCCCAAAAATAGTGTCATTGTTTGTTATTCAAAGTAGTGCTTTGAAAGAAGAACATGTCAAAAACCTTTTCTTGTCTGAGAACAATGATAATGTTTATGCTTCAGCTTAAGTATAAAAAAAATGACTACAAACATTGCCAGGGATATACAGTATAGCCTCAAGCAGACAGAAATCTGGCAAAGTTGTGAGAATAGCTTTAAGGTAAGGATGCCAATCACACAAATGCCAACAATCATTCATATATATAGTATATACAGGGCAGTGTTTTCAAAGTTCACTTGTGAAGGAAGCGCAGCAAACTTATCTTCACAATATACATCTCTGTGAGTCTCTGGTTCCCCTATCTGAGAATCAATTGCATTATTTACATAAATCATAGCTTCAAAGGTTCATCCTTAAAGTGACATCATTATTAATTCATGAAGAATTAATGTAAAACTCCAAACTAGAAACCAGGCTCATGCTGCGTCACAGTCACCCTGGCCTCCTTGTCTTAATATGGAAAAAAAAAAACAAGGACATGACTAGAAAGACAGGCAATCTGTTTGAATACTTGAAGAGAAAGTATGTCATCCATACTATACTGAACAAGGGACCTAAAAGCTAGGATTGGGGAGGGGATGATGTAGAGAAATGGTCAATTAGGCATCCCAGTGTGTAGGCTAAAACAAGATCTGAAAGATTCAGTATAGGAAATATATTAATAACACCTGCATCGGCATATATGTGTAATACCTTTGTTGAAAGGTGCACTACTATAAAGAAACCAAAATAAATTAGACATCTCATGTGAGATAATTCACCTACTGTAAATGTACAATGTACCTACATGTACATTTTACCTATATGTACAGTAAAATCACCTACTGTACATGTACAGTAATGCCACCTACATGTACAATGTGCCTACATATACAATTCACCTACATGTACAGTAAAGTCATCTACATGTACAATGTGCCTACATGAATAATTCACCTACATGTACAGTAATGTCACCTACTTGTACAATGTGCCTACATATACAATTCACCTACATGTACAGTAATGTCACCTACATGTACAATGTGCCTACATATACAATTTACCTACATGTACAGTAAAGTCATCTACATGTACAATGTACCTACTGTACATGTATAATTCACCTACATGTACAGTAATGTCACCTACATGTACAATGTGCCTACATGTATAATTCACCTACATGTACAGTAATGTCACCTACATTGCAGTTCAAAGATTCCGGTTCCACATTGGTCCTTTATAAAATCCAATAAGTAACAAGTTACTAGGAAAGTTTTTAGTTAAGCATAGGACTTAAACTTGCAGAAATATTTAGACAGGTCAAGGCAACATTTGTTACATTTTTACTACCCCAGATGACAACAAAATCAGAGCTACAGTATAACCATTAATGATTTATCTCAAGTGTCAATAATTGCTATCATCTAAATGTCACAAATCCCAAAAGTGGCGTTTATTTTGAGAAATGTTTGACCTCCTACAACCTCATGTGACCTTCCATTCTTATTTCTAACATATAAAAAAAAAATGATCATAAAAAAAGCCTGGAAAAGAGATACATCTGTCACATACAGTCAACACATTGATTGTCTCAAAAGTTTAAAAATAGTTTCGGATTTGAGTATATTATCTGTTTACCTCTTCAAACCTCATCCGACCTTATTTATTCTCAATTTCTCATTTCTAATGTTACTAAAAACGAAAACAAAATAAGGAGATGTTAACGGATTATGTATGTCACATAGAATAAAGAAGCTGATTGCTTCAAAGGTCCCTCAATGAGTTTTTTTCAGATACCGTAGAGCAAACTATTACATTTTACCTTTGGAAAACCTCATGTGATCTATTTTCTCTTTTCTGATATTAAACAACAAATCATATATAACAGGGATTTATCTGTCACATACAGTAAACATGGTGATTTCCTCAAAATGTTGTTGTTTCAAGGAGAAATTGACAAGGAGACTGACTATCACAGGAAATGTTTTGAAGAACATTTGCCACTAAATCCTAAATGTTCATTAAATGGAGGAAAAGAATGCTTTTATCTGCCAGAACTTAATTTTATCTAAGAATCTAGAATAATTTTATAAGTGGCACACTGTCCTTCTGCTGGAAAATCCCTGTAAAAACATTTTGATATTTCCAAAGTGAATTTCTTTTGGGTCTACTTTTGGCTCAAATGAACTTTGATAAATGCAGTGGTGTTTATTTATTTTTCTACAAGCCATTTACCGTTACCAAAATGAATCCAGATCAGATGTTTGTTCAAACTATTTAGTCACTTACCAAGCATATGTGCAGTATGAAGGAATCATAGCCAGGGAATGCTTAAAATTCACAAGTATTGCCCCCCTTAATATGCCGGAAGTAGAGATATCGGTCGCCCATGGTCAAATTACAACAAGCTTTTAGCTGCCACTCTACTAAAGTAAGTAACTAAAGTAAGTTATCCACACTGAGATATTTAATTGTCTTGCCGAAAGGGGTACCTATGGCATCACTCTTACCGATCTCCCAAATTGTGAGGGGAACCGCGGATTGGAAAGTCGGCAATGACTACTTGTAGGCAGACTGCAAAGTTGGTAATTACTATTACGGTTAGACTCGTCCAACACGGCAGCATACAGAAACGTTGTACTCAAAGCCGAAGCCAAAGTGAATTAATCAGGTCACACATCCAGAGTATATGCATTCTAAGTTCTGCAATACCGCCCGCTTTAACTCTCGGGGAAACATTACATACTGTAGTTTTGATTACTGATCCTGAATGTCTGGCAAAGTGTATAAGAAATCAGAACGTCCAGGAAAGTACCTTATTGTATACTTAGCAACTTTGAGCATTTGCTGAATTTCAGGCCACTATCAATGACCTTTACATGTCTAGATTTCTTATAGTAATATGAACGACTGTGAGAGCTTGGTTAACGATGACAATTCTGAAATGTGCAAATTTTTCGTACACGCAAAAAAGGTTGTATTCCTATTGAAGTGGGAAAAAAACCTTTGATATTTTTGAATATTAACAACCAACTTATTGTCAGATACTATACATTTAGTGACATATAGTAATGTGCCACTTTTCAAGTTTTCATTCATATCATTTTGTATTTATAACTATCACATTTTCTTTTGTTACATAATTAAAAGACTACAACCATCCTACACACATCTGACGGTTTTAGTTCCTCTTTGGGATAATCCACAAAGAGTGTCAGCTCATCCACTCCTGCCGGTCACGTCACTGATTACTACGTACATGTTGGATAGATCTAATTTGACGACAGCCAAATCTTTTGGACAAACAGGAAAATCTCTGCCGTTAGAAAAAACAACTGACGAATCTTAAGAGACAGTTTCCTAAATGCATTCTTCTATGATCATTGAACTACAGATCAAGTTTATGTCTTATGTCTTACTGTACATGCATGTTTACAGACTTAATGTATTTCCTGATTCAATGTTTATTATTACAGAAAGATGCAGTGGGTTGTGGGGGGGGGGGGTGTATTCAGAAGAGACAATGTCAAGGAATTTGAATGTTTCCTTTTTCTGTTTATGAAACAACAGTATATACTGTTGGCTATGCTTACTACAATGTTCTCACGTCAAATAATTATTAACCGATTCTGACTGTCGAGATACCTAGTTATTCCTTGTCCAGCGTACTGCAGTTCTTGGGCCTCAGAGTTTAGTAAGCTTTAAGTGTTGAAGAGTTTAGATTTTGCCTCGATAAATTTTGCCTGAGGGCGATCACAAACAGCTTTGACATTATACAAACAATAGTTCATCTTGCTTGAAGGTACAGTTTATCGATAAATATACTTTATAAGTTTAAATTAATCACAAGGCTATCATAAAATTTTAGAGGATGGGAAAGGTTAGGGGACGGTTGGGTCTTTAATGTCATGTAGGTACTTTCATTTTGATCATGAACTCCAGATAGCAGTGGGAGCCTCAGATTTGAAAAATGAAAAATGGCATTCTTCTCATAAATTCCTATAATTTAATATGTTTATCTTAAGTACTAAATAGTTGTTAATGTGTTTAATCCATGTAAATCATGAACACTAAATTTGGGTTTTAGTCAAAATCAATGTGTTTTTTCAGATTTGACGTCAACTGACCTTTGACCTCCGCCAATTCCAAACAGGTCCTTGTACTAACCAAGAGGGTTGGTCCTACCAATGATGCATGACATTCAACTAAAGCTTTTTCAGTTATCATGTTTGTATACAGAGGCAACAGATACAGTACAAACCCAAAGAAATGCCCATGCCAACTACAAATTCTTTTCACTTTCAGCAATGCATAAAAAAATAGACTCCAGAACAAGTTTCCTCAGAAATTTAATTAAAAAGTCTTGATGGTGGTGTAATACTATCTAATTTAAGTTTTTTAAATTCTTCCTAGGATATTTTACTACATTACTATAGAGGCTACTGGGTTAATTTCAGGTACTGTCTAAAGGGGATTTTCCAAGACATGCAACAGTTAGCATTGTGATTCCTTGCCATATAGTTTCATTCAAAATTTAAAATAACCTGTTGACCCCTTTGGCCAGTTTGTGCCCATTTGAGATAACCTGTTGACCCATTGAGGCTAAAGGGAAAAACTGACAGGAGGTTTAAGTGAATGTTTAAAGCAAGAGTATGAACTCTGAAGCAGATTTCATAACCTGGATACCAGGTATGTTTCAATGAAGACCTATAGAGTCCCTTCACAGAACTAAAGTGAACTTGACCGAGCTACAGTATGTTCACCAAACAGAAAATCATAGCATTTGAGAATTCTCAGATTAATTGTAGCTTTAATTTTGGAGTTATCATGTCTGAAAGACTTTGATGCCTGTTGACCTCATGTGACCCTTGACCTCTATCAAATTCAACAGGATTCTTGCACTCACCAAGCTGGATCTACATACTAAGTATGAAGTTCAAGGAAGATGTACTTCTGGTGTTATCTTGTTTACAAGATTTTCAGACTTTCACTTAAAAGTTGACCGCAAATAACCTTTGACCTCCAATTTCGAGGGGTTTCTTGTACTCAACAAGCTGAATCTGCATACCATGAGGAAGTTCAACGAAGACGTACTTTTGAGTGATCGTGTTCACAAAGTTTTCAGACTTTGACCTCTGTTGACCCCAAATGACCATTGAATTTCACTGAAAACAATAGGCTCCTTGTACTCAATCAGTTATTCCACCATGAACTTTTATGAGTTACCGTGTTTACAAGCAAGTGTCACACACACATGCCATCACCATCGCATAGATTCCTTTTGCCTCCGGCATGGAATCCAAAAAAAAATATCAAAAAGGAATTTCATTCACTTAATCGTCAACTTTCAATGCAACCCACTTGAAGCCTCAAAATATACTAATGAAATACTCCATGAAATTTATTAGCAGGGAGACATCTTCTCTTAGGCTCTTAACTGGTAAAAGATCTTTAAAATTTTGATTGATTTGTGCAACAACAACAAAGAAAGACTCCATGAAACTTGAAATTAAAATGTCTGACAAAGTATTATCCAGGCACCTCTTTGAAGATCATTAAAACACAGACTTAACATATTGGATGAGTAGAGAGCATCACAAGTTTTGTTCCCCCTTGCAGATGCCATGTGAACACTTAAGATTGTAAACTATTAACAATAATATGTTGAGTGTTGATTTTTACTTTGAACCTTTGACATTCAAAAATCTCTCTGTTGAGATCCCTGACACCCTTGAATGAACAAAGATTTATACAGCTCGTCTCAGAAAAGAAGTTTTCCCTCCGAATGGACCTCTCCTATTGAAAATCTCTTCAAGCTCTTTTAAAGGTATACCAAGTTTGCATACTCTTCATTAACAGAAGTAGATGATACCCCCTGCCCCCCCCCCCCCCCCCCCCAACAAAACAAAAAAAAAACATAAAACCACCAAAACAAATTTCTTTTTCTTAAAATTCACCCAAGAAACAAAAAAAAAGTAGATATAAAATAA
>JAAAKB020314796.1:0-15648 GCA_010014835.2 Apostichopus leukothele | reverse complement strand
AGACAAGTAGCTGGTGACACAAACGTCACAGTTTTGGGGGCAAACAGATACAACTGAGTGGGTTGACAGCTGTAAAGCAGAGTACACTATGGAGTAAAGTATGTGAAGATGTATGAAGCAAATAGTTAATCTCCCTGTTTACAAGGATGTACTGTACCTCCATCAGTCGATCGTTTGGTTACGATGAACTTGCTGCTGGCATCCCCGGCAGAGGTCTTTCTTCCTTCTACGATAGCGAGCAAGTTACCCTTTGGTGTATAAGTGATCAGAGGACACCTGTACATTGTCACATACTCTATATTATTCATCCATAATAGTTGCTCCTCCACAATCAAGGGGCTGACCTGTCATACAAAACAGAAACATCATTTTCTCTCGGATTTCTTACAGAGAACATGTTAATAATTTGGTCCATCTACTTTATTTCAGCTAATAATAGTTTCCACATTTCTTACCACATTTTTTGGCCACATTTCTTACTAGCCTAGACTGGCTATTTTTTTCTCAGCTAAAACACATAAAATAACAAGTTGAAAGTCTGAACAACATTCCTAGCTAATAAAAATGATAGACCTCAATGGAAGTGAGTCATATTAATTGATGTGGCGATGTTATATTTGTGCTTGCCCTATAAACACACCCTACAACACAGAAGTACTGCTTGTAGTAGTTAGTACTAGGCCTAGCTATTTCCAATTCAATTGGGTTCTCAATACCAGAAGTATTGTTGGCTTTTCAAGCAAAGTCTCAGTGAATCATTAAGACATAAGCATATCTTTATAATGAAAAGCCAATGATGTTGATAACAGCTCCAGTGACAAACTATGATAGGAATCAAAACTAACATTAGACCTAACGTCACAGATCACTAAAACAAAAACAGCTTGCTTTCAGTTTCAGAGGATGTGAACAGTTAAGTTGCTACATGAAGATGCAAGTTTTCAAACTAGGCTATAGCAAACTTGTCAATGTCACCTGTAAATAAAATTTTTTAACTTGTTTGGGACTCACAAACCTTAAATTCAGCCCCTTGCCCCCCCCCCCCCCGGCCGCCCTCTTAAAAAACTTAGTCCAATATTAGCCTAGGGTAGTACTAGTAGTAGTACTCAGTAGTATTATAAATAAAAAATAAAAGGTAAATCCAGTCACTTGTCAGCAGTGACTAACTTGAACTTCTAGGTGTATTTTGAATGTCGATTTGCAATTGGCGAAGTATTCTGGAACTGTTTTGATCCTGATAAGGTACGATTGTGACCGAAAAGGCGATGGACACTTATTCATATTGGACCCGGCGTAATCGGTATTAAAATTAATACTACTAGTACTAGGCTAGTACTAGCCTAACGTTAGTACGAGTTATCGCATACATCAACGTTAGACCTAACCAGAACTTCTGAAAGTAAGTATAGCACTACAGTAGGCGTAATTTTTGTCAGCCTTTCGATCATTATAGAACAAGATATACAGGAAAAGCACTGACCTGAAATTCCGCTCCATACGAAAGACATAAAGACGAAAGTAGGGTGACGAAAATAAGGCCCTTAGCTTCCATTTGACCAGTATTTGTACCCAAATAGTAACTGTGATATAACAGGATTGTTATTATGTCGGCCTCAGTATTATCGTATATAAGGTCGACCGGTACGATCCGAGCTGAAGCTGATAACAACGCCAGTGTAATGTTTTTGTTAGTCATCTTTCAATGAGTTTGGTCATATGACAGATTAGACTGCGTACATTGCTTCTTCTTTAAACTTTGTAGCCCATTCCTTGTTTTCGAAAGTAGAACGGGAATGGGGTGGGGGATGGTGGAGGGGAAAGGGAGGGAGAAGAGGAACGGAGGAGAGTAGGGAGGAGGGGAGGGAGGAGAGATGGTGGGAAATATCATCATAAAACAAGGATGATAAAAATGCAAAATGGTCACCGATAACGGAGGTAATTTCTAAACGTTTTCATGTTTACATTATATCACATGCCAGAATAGCACATGAGATGTGGTGATCACGAGCGAACTTGATCAAAGTGTAGAGTAGAGGGGCAATTGTGAAATAAGCGGGTACGTGTATGTTTCAGGAGTAGTGAAGGTCCTCTTTTGAATTGAAATTTACGGACGCTTCTTCTCTTTGATTTTTAATTATCAATCTCAGATTGAGTATAGTGCATGATGTGATACGAACCAGTTTAACTTTTTCAGGTTTGGTATTTTATCATTGGAAAGGATCACTTTCGTGCCGCTGTTTGGTTATTTTTAACTGTATATAAAAACTGGAGGGGAACAAGTTGAATCAAACCGTAACGGAATTAGTAATTGAGGGTCGTTTATCATCATCATTATAGAAAGGAAACTATACGCAAGTTGTCACTGTGTATGTGTCTCTAAATAACGAACCAGGAGGGGTTGGCGATCGAGTATTCTCCTTTTGATTTTGCACTCGTGCCATAAAAGCACGGTGAAACTGGAAGAAATGAACCAGATTAAGCCAATAACAATCATTGCGAAGCTAATTATAACAACAACCATATAGACATCGGAAGACACAATATATAGTCACGGTACAATCATGGTACATTAGATGACACAAACAAACGCAATATCAACGTACAAAGTACCGGTATAGGCTTAAATATCCTAGGAAAAACCAACAAAGTAACCATGTACCATGACGAAACTATAAAATTACTATTAAACATTAGCATATACCACGGCGGGGTAGAACTTGCCACTCACACAATGTAAGAACACCGGTTTAGTGGGTTAATTAACTGCGGTTTCTGTGGGTCGTCTGGACTGACGTCATCAGCATTTCTTCCAATTTCAAGCATTAGAACATGCTAAGTATTTCCCAAGTTACTTCTTTGTCAGTTGCGTAACTATGGGGTACCAATGACACCCCTTCAAGTGTTTGAACTAGCCGGGCCCTTCTTCTTTACTTCATCCTAACAGCACCTGACACAAATCCCTGTAGAATTATAAAACTGACAGAAAGATGACTATTGACTAACAGTTGTAATACGTTGGCTCAAAATGTCGGAACCATCCATGGGGGCCCTGGACATTGGAGATTCCTGGATCAATGAACCACCGGAACCGTACCTTTTTTTTTGTAAGAGAGAGAGTTTTTTTTTTTACTTAGACAGCTTATCGAATGTTTCAGTGCCGGAAAGCAATTCTTTGAAGGCGGCATTTAAAATCGGCTTTTTTTTAACGTGCCTGGTGTTCGTTTTCTATACAAATTTAAGATTTGAAACGTATATACCCTAAATACAATTCTGACTGTTTTGATTCTTGTATGACGTCTCGACGGTCCAACAATAATGACAGCGGCATATTTGTAATACACCCCCTCTACTTTTCAGAGCTTTCGGTCTGCCAACTATCCATCAGCGCTGTACATAGAGATCAACACCATTTTGTTCATGACAAACTTGTAATATATTGTAAAACTTGTCATTTAAAAAACTTGTAATTTCGAGCTTGTTTCCCCCATTGAATTTTGCGCTATAAGGAAATTACATCGATATGGGGTATTCATGTAAACGGTTTGGAATATTTTTGTCTTTAAGATTAGTGTTAGCATTGTTTTCCACTAAAGGATTGATCAATCAGGAAAAAAAAACGTTTTGCATTCCTTTGATAGCATGTTGTAAAATCTACATAACCTTTCTGTTGTGCTGATGTACATTTCGACAAATCACTGTACAAAAAATTAGAGTCTTAAAGTTCTACCAATGTCATCATAGGACGGAGAGTACAAGTTAATTCGATTTGAGCTCGGTTAAGAATGTGAGATATCTTTTGCAAAACACGGCATGAAAAGTTGCTAGCCTACTCATAATTTTATGAACTGCACCGATATAGGATTTTGATAGCGAATGAAATCGAAACTTCATCTAAATTCAACTAATAAGCCGCGTAACACTTACGTTATTTTGTATTTTATAGCCGTTGCAGTGACCTACTGTGATGGTGTGATAAATACTCAATGATTCGATGTGTCAGGGAGACACTTTCTCAGAATCATATAAAAGCCTTCATTACTTGCTAATGAACGTTCGCTGTGGGGGAAAAAGTATGAGAAAGTCTTAGTTTTGTCTTTTGTGATTGTATTATGATAAAAACTTGATAGACACGGAAAAATTGAGGAAAAACGGCGACTCAACGCAAAATGCTGCTTTAACAGGCTCCGTCAGCGGTTTTGAAATTTTGTTTTACTTTCAAGAAAAAGAGCGTCCTCTATACCGTTAAAATCTTATTCTATTGAAAGGAGATGTGATATGATTGGACTTCCATGGATTCACAAGTAGTAAGAGACATGCATGGTAACAGAAAGTGAAACAGATTATCAATTTTATGTTGAACAGATAATTTATGAAGTAAATGACATTGACCTAACCAAACTTGCTTCGTCCAGATGGCCCGTTACAACTACAATGATAGCCTAATTATGATACAGAGTAGATACAAAGTGGTATTGTAAAAAGTCCAAACCTCGACTCCCACTTACATCCCTCATAGACAGAAAATTTCATTCCATACTGTGGGAGCAAGTTAAACAGACACCAACCCAAACATCATTATCGATCTATGTGATAACTTTCATCAATAACTTCCCCAAACTGCTAAGAACACTCTCATTCCATTTGGGAAACAATCACAGATTTAAAGTGTTTTCCTAATGTAACGTGGAAAGCTAATTATGGCATCATCGAGCCACATGTGTTTATTTTCCTAATTGTTTTTCTATACATAGTAGAGATGGGTTTTGAAATTGCTGAATGTAAAATATTGAAGCAGGTTATATAACCTTATGTTGGCTTCAATGTCGCCTTCAATGGCCCCAGGGACAACCCCTCGAAATCCTTCATTCGCCTCTGGTACTTCAATTAAAGTTCACTCCTATCTAAATCCCCCTCCCCTACATTTCAAGACCTGTGCACGCCACTGTTGCCCATTTGTCGAGAACCCTTCAGCAATTCACATTTTCACAAACTTGTTCATTGTGTACATCGTTACGGCAGAAATTTATACATACTTTAATGTATAAATGTATGTGATTGTTACGTGTTCAGTTACCATTTTCCCGTTTGATTGATAACGTAAACATCGATGCGGTAAAACCCTTTGCGCGTCCCATGGAACTTTGTTTACATTAGGTAATCTCCGTGGTTGCACGCACACATGGCTATTAGTACATTGGTCGTCTGCTATTTATAGTGTTATTATGTTGTACGTTCATCCACAGCGCGACTAGAACTAAGCATGTTCAATAGCAGACATAGAGCATCTTCTTTGGCATAGGCTTGATCATATATTTTCTATCAGAAATACTTCACCGAAACTGCTCAGCGTCAACTTTGGAGGATATTTGAATTAATTTTGTTTACATGGACTTAAATTTACTGTGAAGTCATCTGTTTTTTATGATGGGTGTTCATGGTTTTAAACTTCATCTTTTTTTCGGGATTTTAGTGGCGGTTATTATAGCTGTCGCGTTCGGGAACTCATCACCTCAACTGATCCGGGACAGAATTCGCGAAACAGATAATCCGGTCATGCAATCTCTTCTTGACATGCTTGAAAATCCTGTCGAAACTGCTAGGTTTTTTGTATCACAAGTGACGCTGTTTACTCTCATAGTATGGCCATTGATTATTTATTGTTCAATACGCATTATGCGTGTGATGTTTGAACCGCTTCATGTCGAGAGAAAAGCCGGTGACATGGGTTACATTATGGATGACGGCCGTAGCAAAATGGAGATAGCCAACGAAATGATGAGAAGACGAAGGCCCGGCAATCTTCCACCAGTCTATCCCAACGGATGGTTTTCCGTAGGCAGATCAATGGATTTGAAAAAGGGAGATATTTGGTACAAAAGTATGCTAGGTAAGTCTAGCCTAAGTCATTTAAGCCCATGGCATATTTGCCACTAAATTTAAACTCGTCTAAGACTAGAGGTCAGGGACCATAGCCTTACTCCTTAGATACACTTAGGCATATGGTCCTTTGTGGGATGAGGTTTAGTCTAACGATTAAATTATGCCTACTCTATATTATATTTAATTTACTGAACAGATTAACTAAGACCAAGGCTCTTGTTGATTCACCTACCTGAGACCGAGGCTAATATGCTTTACTACCTCTTTTAGGTGTATTTTAGTCATGTTATCTTAGAGGGTTGGCCTAGGTCTACAGTTACACTTAGTTACAGACATAGCCTTACTGCAATACCTAATAAATTATTTAGGCCTATGTAATATCAGCAATTGATAGACTAACGTTACAGCCTGATCCAGAAGATTTAATGGAGGCAAGCATATCCCACATTCGTTTGTATGTGCTTAATAAAGTAGGTCGCCAATCAAACAAAAGTGTTCTCTGTGAATAGCTTACTAACTCTTGTTTTTTTATCTAATAACTTATAACTCTGACTCATACTTTGTAGCGCCCGTTTGGCGTTTATATCCTCAAGTAGGATTTTTGCCGACTTAACCCATTCAGATTCTGAATATTTCTACAGCACATAGATATTAACTCCACATATAAAGTTGCTATATAAGCAATGAACATAAACAAGAAATAAAAAGCATAAATAAAATCAGCATACAAACATATAAGAATTTGACATGTCACACAAATGAGTTATTTTACAAGGGCAAGTCTGTCATCATTTCTGTTCAGAAGATTAAATCAATCTAGGAAGAGTGTTTTTGGTTTCTAGTTCATGCATCACATCAAAGATTATTGTGCATTGTACTTATCCAGTAAATAAACTGCTATTTTCTTGTTTTCTCGACAACAAAACAATTAGCTACAGTAAGAAGATGGCAACTGAATCAATGTGCTTTATTTCACCCAATTTGTTTTATACTTCTTAAATCTTTGACTTGAATCTGTTTTAATAGGCAACCAAACATGTACGATGAGAGAATGAGGCAAGGGCCCAGGGAATAATTTATCCAATATCACATCGCAAATTGGTCAAATTGTGATATGTATACAAGTCCAAAGATGTATTGCAAATTTTCTCTTTACACTTGATCCGTAATATTTTATAAGAGAAACATTTAAAGCCTTCAAAAGTGCTACATACACAAATTTTGGAAGACTAAATTATTCCCTGGGTACGTCACATCATTTTCTCCCCAGCATGTGTTTTCTTGTACACTAAGATTGTATACATGTGTTTGTCAGTTTGAAAATATTTCCAGCTGTACAATGTAGAAATTGCACATTGAGACCTATTGTGCTGTATAGATACTGTATCTATGTATACGATGAGAATCGAGATAAGCTTTTGATGCATGTGTTGAGAATATAATTAAGAGCTCAAATTTTCATGTAGCAGTATTTGAAGCCTCTGAACTTTGTCTCCTATAAAACATGCGGTTCCTATGTACACCAACTGTTATATATACATCTCAACACTTAAGTGGCAATTTGCACTACATGCATGCAGCATTTTGCTAACAGATAGGGGATCAGTTATTCCCATGTGTTCTTCCAACTTCATACTACAGCAAAACCAAATTAATGAACATTCCACACTTTATGTGAATGTGCAGCTTTGAAGAGTTTTTTTCCACCCAAGATGATTTAGAGTTACATTATGGCTTCTAAATGGATGTATATCCTACTCAAATACTATGTCAAACTTTGTGAGAAAATATGCATAAAAACCCTTCTCCCTCCCTTCCAACAATGAGAGAAATATGAAACCAATTGTACAGTATCTGGTGTAAATTATAGTTTTGGAAACAACAACAGACTAGGCTAAAACTCTGTGCTCCTCTGTGAGCTCAACGTCTGCAGTATTATTAATCTAGGAAGACATACTTTCGAGGATTAAGGTCAATGTTTATCACCCAGTGTTACAGTATCTTTCATTAAAAGCATTATTTAATTTATAATGTCATACTACCATTGTGGTAATTAGGACTAACAGTATTACATTAAGTTCAGCACTGTAGTACCAATAGAATATATTTCTCATCATATACAGTATGTACAGTTCTGTCTGCTTGGATCCCACATTGCATATGAAAATTTACTATCAAGCATAACTGGGTTATATAATTAAACTAGAATTACAGTATATAGTTATCAATGCAAGGAAACAGTTTCTACAAAATTACAATTCGTTAGAATATAGTTTTAACTGTTAATCTGCATATGGAGAGATGAATTCCTTGCTTTGGAAGTGTATTTCAGAAGTACAGTAGGATAGTCCAACCTGAGAATATGGATTCATTGAAAGCTGAATAACCTGACACACATGTCGTTAATATATTGAGGCAAATTTTGTCGATTAAATGTCCTTCATGTACTTCTACATGTCATAAAATCTTTTAAACATGAATATTCCAATCCTCTGATGCACATTATAAATGCATTTAGTCTGCAGTTATTGTGTGCTGAGCGTTGAGTTGACATTGAATTTTTTGAAATTTTGGAAACTTGTATTTCAGATGAAGGTTAGTACAACCTGAGAATGTGGATTCATTGAAAGCATATTAACCTGACACACATGTCGTTAATATATTGAGGCAAATTTTGTCAATTAAATGTCCTTCATGTACTTCTACATGTCATAAGTTCTTCTTTTAAACATGAATATTCTAATCCTCTGGTGCACATTATAAATGCATTTAGTCTGCAGTTATTTTGTGCTGAGCGTTGAGTTGACATTGACTCTTTTGGTTATAAATAGCTTATTGTATTAAATGTCAAGAAAGGACTTTCAATGGTTGACTGGAAAGATAAAAGTCACTTTACTTTGACAAGGGCATTTTCATGTTTTTCCTGTAATATGAGACTGCACATGTGCAGAGCAGACTGTACATATCCATACAAGCATTATTGTAACTTCCTCAATGTGTATAAGCAGAATTAGTTTACTCCAGGTCTCAAGTTCTGGGCTATCTATTAACGCCAGTGGATTTTGATAGAAGAAGATACAGTATACAACGAGAACATAAAAAACACATGATAAATTGGCTAACAATCATCTGTCATGGAATTGGCACGATTGCCCCATGTTACTGAAATTGATTTATTTATTATTAGCTCTGCTCTATACTTCTCTGTACAGTACCTGATGAGTGTTGTGATCCAGGAATATTAGAAATGCCAGTGAGAACTTGATTTTTAGCCAACATATGTTTTAAGCACAATTTTCATTTGATAGGAAATTGAATAATTGTGAAATTTTAGGCCTGTCATCTGACAGCAGATTTCAGAGAAACCTACCAGAGGAAATGCCTTTTGTGTACGTACAGTATGTATGCCTCGTATATTGTAAATTATCTCTAAGTATTTTCTGTCATCTCTCTTTTTACTGGTGTACCTACAGCTCATGACATCTCCTGTCATTTTCCAGGGAATTCAATATTTATTGGTTAGAAGTGGTACGGTCATACTGTAATCATTTCACTCGCCTAGTTTATCTGATAATTTAAACCTAATCGCCATTAAATGATATGTACAGCCACAGTGATATCCACAATTATAATAATAATAATTCTCGGCCAAAATGGCAAGTTTATGATGCTAAGCAGCCACATGTGGAAAAAACAGAACAGTAAATTAAATTCTACACTTCAAGTCGTTGTGAGGCTAACCAGTTTATTGCTCATTTTGGAAGCTAATTTTGGTTGTCTGAGCAGATATTTGGTCAGTTCAGATGACCATACTACCATTTAAAATTTGCCCTGTATTGTATTTGGACAAAATGTTTGTATTTGACCAAGTGGTAAAATAACTCATGACAGAGACAATCGACTAAATTACTTGTTGCTCCAAAGGCCCTGGATTCGTTAGTCACGTAGTGATATTCAACATCCATGTTGTACATGTCACAATGGTGTCATAGTAGTTATTACCCGAAGCACAATTGCAGCTTTCCCAGAACAGCTACAGAGTTCTTGGTGTAATTACATTTAGTCTATAGGCCTTATAACTAACTGTATGGTGAAGGAACATTGCAAAATCCAATGATGAAAATTATGTAACTAAACCTGCAGTGAGTTCAACAAACTTCTTAAACCTTTGTACGGTTATGAGACAATATGTACAGCAATTGGGTCACTGGATTTAACTGGGTTTGATGTGTCCCAGTTAGAAAGAGTTGTATTGAATTTATTTGCTTTTCTTAGGACACGGGAAACATGGTATTATGATACTCTATACTGAATGGACACATATACATGTTTCAATATAGACATATATGTGTCTATATGTGTCTAGGATGACAGTGTCTTAGTTGCATTGAGGTAGTCTTCAAGATGAGAAGTAATACAACGCTCAGCACGGTGCATGAAGAACTGGTTAGGATAAACAGGGGTTTATTTAAATTTAAATATATGTTTTGTCTTAGTTTAATTGGGATATGGGATACTGATCGGGATATGTTCATTAGATCGACTACTGATAATGATGAATTAACTGAGATGGTCAGCAGTTACGAGAACTTTTGTGTGGACTGTTCTGTGACCTCAAAAGCAGATTAAGATTTATCTAAACAACAAGCCGTGGATTACAAGTGATGTGAATGCAGTAATTACTAAGAAGAGAGGTATTTATGGTCAGGGATAGGAAAGAATTGAAGTAAATTCAAAAGGAACTGAAAGAATGTATTAGAAGGGAGAAGGTCATATAAAAGCATAAGATTGAGAACCACTTTATTGATAACAAATTTAAGAAACAAGTGTGGGACTATATATGCATTTAATGAGTGGGTACATGTATAGATAGAAGCAAGAAAACTTCAATTTCCCGATACCTCAGATTGTGAATATGCAAATGAGCTGAATAAATTCAGATCACCGATTTGACTGCCATGATTTCTCGTCACAGGCCGGTCATCTCAGGAAATCTTTAGATGGGCCTAACAGTGATAACTCCTCTTTTATGTGTAACGAGAGATGAGGTTTATCATGAGTTTTCTAGCTTAAAAAAGTTGAAAGCTGCCGGTCCACACCGGCTTAAAACCTCAGGTTTTGAAAAATTTTGGCAACCAAGTTGCCCACATTTTTGTCTTCATTTTTTGTAGGAAAACATTCTCGCAATATGGAACCGTTCCTGTATTCTACCAGTACCCACGAAACCTATCATAACGTGTATGAATGACCTTATACCTGTGGCAATAACTTACGTTGTAATTTGAAATGTTGTGAACTCATTGTGTTAAGGCATATAAGGCCCGTAGTAGATGACTATCTAGATCCACTACAACTGGGCTAATGTAAGTAATACAGAAAATGCCATCCTATATTGCTTTGAAATACAGTACTCCCACCTTGAAAGTTCAAAACTAGGTCTTTTTGCTAGAATTACGTATTTTGAATTTTCATCCGCCTTCAATACAATCTAACCACATATATGTTTTGGCGAATAAGTTATGTTGGACATTAACGTTCAGTTTGATCTTATTTTATGGATATTCCAATAACTCCCCAGCCGTTTAAAATATGTCAAAACGGAGGTAATCATTAAAGACATTGTTGTCAAACGTGTCTCACCCTTGGTGTAGTTATAGATGATTAGCTTGCTTGGCATGACCACATTGATAAAAGGATCAACCCAAGATTGCATTGTCTCCTTAAATTAAACAAGTTATTATCAATAGCCGCATCCTTACTATTTTATATAATTCTGTGATTTTCAGCGTGTGGCTGTGTTGAATTTTATCTCAGGGTGGGATTGCGGACGGTACAGATAAAACAAACGAGTTGATTCCATTATTTGACAAACTAGTCGTATTTTAGGGGATAATCAGCCTACGATGGACTCATCGTTTTCAACATTATCTTGAGGGAAGTTGAGGCTAAGCTTGACACTGGTCATTCTTGACCATAACAACAATTTCTTTTATGTAGATCTTAATAGTGCAATAACCCCTCGTAGTGGACGGATTAGATTACCATATATGCTGCTACAAATCGTTGTTTATCCCTCATTGTATTAAACTTTATATCAATTCTTTAATCCCTTTCTGGTATTTTACTTTTCTACTTTAACTTCTCTGTTTTTTAACTTGTCTTTTCATCCCACCATATGTATATTACTTTATTTTTTTATGCATTCTTATGTATTTATATCTTTATTGCGAACATGCAATTGCCCTTTTGGGATATAATAAAGTTCAACTTAAACTTGTCTTCGGACTTGTACAGTAGATGTAGATTGGCAGAGTTAATTACCTGTATCTCTTCAATGTTAACGTGAGTGTACTATTTAACTTGTGCAATCACCAAAGAGGACTTGCCTTACAATTTATTTTATCCTGAATTGTATGGCAAATTTCCCTATTTCTGAAAGATAGTTGGCTTAAAATTTAAGCTCCCATGATCCCATCCCTCCCTTCAATATTCATGTTTTTATATATACTGTAGACTACATCTGTATGAAAATACTCATATGAAAATATCATCCTTTAAATACCAACCTATTAGTTTAAACCTTAGGTAAACATATAAATATAATAATCAACAGCTGTGTAAATTTTAATCCATTGTAGTTTTGTGTCTCTTAGATTGATTTTTCGTCCCCCATTCAAAAACCAGCAACGTTGTAGTTTCATAGGGGTTTTGCTTTTCACAAAAAATATTATATGTAAAATTGTGTATTCATGGAGAACAATTAAGAATATTTATATTAATTTACTAATTATTAATTACTAATTGCTTAAAAGGCCACAACAATTCAAACCAAACCAAAGGTGTCCTATTCTCTGTTGTTGCTTTGGTCGAGATGAAACATGCATCCGACTAATAGTTTCATCTCGATTATCATCAGGATTGTGTTAATTATTTACTACACAATAGAACTGAAAAAGATCGTTTAGACTGTCATCGAGACTGAATACATAATGGGGCTATTAAAGCAACTTTCTGTTTACAGTGATAGGAATTCCTGATCGAATATCTCAATTGTCAGGATCTGGAAAGGACATTTTGTGACTTAATCAAGCATGTAAAGTCATCAAAGAATTTGAGCCAGGGTTGAAATGATTTGTTGTTTCTTTGAGCAGTGGCCCAACTATTTAAAGCTAGTCAGTATAGGCCCCAAATTATAGCACGCTATAATTGCTAGAAGTATCCAAAAAGTACTTTCCTAGAAGTCTTTACTCTCCAAATTGTTGTCAGACAAATTTTAAGGAACACACAAGATGACTGAATGTCCTAGTGAGGAAAATTTCCGCAAAGGTTGTAATAAAAGCAGTTTATGAATTTTGACCAAAGGTGACCATATTTGAATATCTGGCATATTTGGGGCCAATACAGCATGACTTTAAACAGCCAATATTGTGGGCTGGAAAACCTTGCAAACCATCCGAACCAGGGTCGTGGGAAATGCATTATGCGAAAAAAGCAAAGTAATAATTTAAGTATATAGACAAGTATGAAAAGAAACAAAAACTAAGGAGACATGTATATATTACAATGGTACTTAAAGCATTCAACTGCTTTTTCTTTCAGTTTAAAGTTCCCTATTGTATCAGGAGTCGTTGATACCGTGTTCCTCAAATTTGGGGAAAATTTGGGAAATCCTGTGTGTGAAATGTTCGCATAGGAAATGTGTTAATATTTTCCCTACTCTGTTCCACTACAAGTTCTGCTGATCAATGTATGATTTGGTATTTTGGTTGACAATGTATTTTGTTCATATCAAATCTATTCAATATACGGCAATTGTGTGTAAATCGTAAGCGTGCTATAAATTGTATAGATTGCCCAACAGCATTGATTTCAGTTTTACATGTACTTATCAGCTCAATTTAATTGCAAGTGAGAAATAGATCTGCATATATCATGATAATGTACATCTATTGTGTATGATATGAAATCAGCGTTTAAAGTGAATTGATTGGGTTTTATATGATGACTGCAATATCTGAGAAAGTTTGATGAACTGTTTTTGTCAATTGAACATTGTATAGTATGCATGTATCTGTTCTTGAAAGCTATAGGCACTAGTACTTGTATGTATATACAGCTCGTGCTTTTAATAGGCTGTTTATATTTTCAGTTACAGAAATGAAGTCTGATGTTAGAAGATATTGTATGCCAGGGCTTCTCAAAAGAGTTCAAGAGAAAAAAGTTAAACAAAGATTAGTTTGAGCAAATTAATGTCATACAGAATAGGGTTACCATGTGTGACGATTAATCAGGATTTGTCTTTTTTTATTTTGCAACGAAAATGTATTGCCCCTCCGGCAAACTAGATCTTCTCAATTTTCTAAAGTCTTTGTGAAGTTAAAAAATATGGCTGCTTTGCTGATGCTCAAACTAACAAAAGGACATTTCAGAATTTGCCCCACAAGCATGGCTGGAAAGTAGGTAATGTGAGCTGCTTACAGTAGTTGCAACAGGTAGCCTGTTAACACAAACGTTATATTATCTATATTGTGATATGGAGCAGGGTGTCCCCGGCCCATAGACCCCTTCCCCTAGTATGCATTGTCCCGCTTTCAACCAAATATGGTAACCTTAATAAACCATGCAGAATCTATAAATCTCTCAGTACCTAAATTGAGCAATGTTCAGGTATCAGTTTAGTGCAAGATTGCTTGTTGATCGATTCTTTTGACCGACCTGATTGAAAATCTTCGTGGACAGGAGTATTCCTCCTAGTCTCCTGTTGAGAACCCTTGCTGTTTATTTACTATATAAATGCATACTAATAGAAGAAACCATATGTACTCCTATGCACCAACAAACTACTTTTAGTTTCTCTTAAAGGAAACATTATAGATAATATTTAAAAGATGACTTTAAGCACATAAATTTAATCTTTACATCTTTGTATAGTTCAAGTAACCATAAAAATTTGATTGCTCGTTATGACTCTACAGCGATTCTGGTATTCGTAATTAGGGTCACCTTTAAATAATAAACCATATCTGTGGAATGCTCTTTGAAGGCTAAATTAGAAATTATGATGTTGGCTCCTCTGTGCAGGCCTAAATGTTATGTTATGTCACCACAAATATAATCAGCTTTTTGTGATGTACTTTAAAATATAAACCTATAGTTTGTAGTGTATTTGTTAGGGGATTTCCCTTAAAATTTTACGTGATTACTACATGACGAGATCAATAATACTATATCGAGTGATAAGTGGAAAAAAGATGGCAATAAAATGAGGAGATCAAAATAAAAAAGAGACAGAAACAGCTCATGACAGATTGATTGCAATAAATATAACTGGGATGGGCAATCAAGACACAAGTACGAGTACTACTGTACCTCAAATATTTAGTGTGCAAAGTTTGTGTGTCATGTTTGCAAGTTTTGACTATCTTCTCTAATAGAGAACTTGGATTCTATGCACTTAACTTTCACTTTATAGTAATTTGCCCATACTGCATATGATAGCATCTTGCTATATATGTGAGTACTGGATAAATATAAATTATTCCATGTAAAAGTAAACTCAACAAATTTCCATGGTTTCATTATGAATATATGATACAAATATTAGGTTAACAAAGCAGTGCAGAAAGTTTTCTCCTTTTTGGGGGCGTGGGGGGGGGGGGGGGGGTGGGGGAAGAGGGATGTCTCAAGTTGGCTTCTGATTTCACAAGGATCAAATTAGTTTAAAATTACATGAAACTTAACAATTTAAAAGTGCTGAGCAATGCTGTG
>JAAAKB020314689.1:0-15652 GCA_010014835.2 Apostichopus leukothele | reverse complement strand
ACGAAAAACCAGCCCGGCGGGAACGACCTTCAACCCTACAATCCCGCCACGCCGCTTTGCCGGGGGCGGGGGCGTCCTGGCCGGGGGGGGGGGGGGCAGGGCGTTTAGGGACGGAAATCCTAAACATATTCTACAAACTATAGATAGCACCAAGTTTACACCGCCATGGTTTTTGGAACACGACCTTTGGCTAGCATGTAAACTTTAACCTTTGGCTAGCATGTACACTTTGACCTTTGGCTAGCAGGAAAACTTTGACGGATACTACTAAAATGTGGATTCAAACCCGTAAAGCTTACTGCAGTCATAATGATAAATAAATGAACAACTAATGAAAACGTCTAATTTGTAAAGAAAGTGTCTCTTTCTAAATTTTAGGATGACGTCATCATGATCTCCCCATGAGTTTCCTGCTTCGACCTTAGAGAAGTTTATTAGTTTCGTACAATGTTGACTGTACCCAAGAGCACATCATTTCCTATACAGGAAGAGTAATATCGAATTCGAGATCCGTACACATCAATTAAAAAAGCGCTATTCGATAATTATTTCTAGTTTTACTTTGCACGATCATTCCCTACCTCAAGGGAAAATGTTTGGGCCAACGCCATAAAAACTGTCGCCAGATCAAAACATGAACTTAGTTAGCTGACTCAGTATTTAGATATTTATCCTTCAGACAGTTTAAGGTTACCCTGGAAAACGCAAATTATTCACCGTTCACTTTCAAGTTGCCAATGTTGAGTATGATTATAAGTAAGGTTTCTATTATTATTAGATGACTTATTGAGTTAGTGTAAAGTTCAACTGACAAGTTAGTTTTAGGTGTTATTGTGGTTTCTGCCGTCCCGAGTGGGATGTCAAAAGTACACCCAGTAACTCGACGGAATAATCAAAACGACTGATTCCTTGCAAGGTTTGGCGATTATTTGATTTGAAATATCGGATGTTTTCACCGAAACAACCCTTAATTTTAAGGTTTGCATGGAAAAGCAGTACACTAACAATGCACTTTGTGCTCTTAAATTTTGAGGGACGTTTTTTAGCACTTTTGTGTTTATGTTACATAACGATATATCATTTTATCTTCTATAAATTATTCCTTCTAATTAAATTGCAGTTTAAAATATAAAACAACACCATTTTTGTCAATTACATTTTTTTTATGAAATAAAAATGATTTAGATCGAGTAACCATTACGTCATCTCATTACAGCAGCATCGTTTTCTGGATGGATACTGCGCAAACTCCGTCTCCGTATGACTCATAGAAATAGAATAACCTTTAAATAAAGACATTAATCACAATAGGATAGATACATGTGTACTTTGTCTGGACAAGTAACTGCCCAACTTGCCACAGACTCGCGATACAATGACCAAATACCAATTGCGCATTGGAATGAAATAAATCATCAACAACAGCTCACTTCCTTTAAGTACCTTCGACATCAAATACCCTTATGTGGGTCAGAATTCCCTCACCTTTCCCCGCCGCTATATAGCATATTTCTTCTGACCGTTTTGCGGATGTCTTGCATACATAGCTTACCCCTCAGTTGGACACGGCTGACCCAGTTCTACTCGGTCGTAACTGTTAAATAGTTAGTGATTTATGGGACATCGTTTTTTCCCAAGTTTGATTTTACAATTCTCCGAGTGAAAAATGATGATATAGACTCTACCATTTTGACATTTAACTTGTTTTGAAGTTCACACGCAAACCGCAGGACTGTATAGGAATAAAAGAAACCAATTTTGTTGTACTTTGATGTTTTCTGTAAAACAGGCGAAATATTTTCCCAAATTGTAATTAAGGATGTTATTTGTACCTGCAGGGTCGAAGGTCATATCAGAAACAATGATAAATGAATTTCACTAAATATAGATGTTTCAACTTCAGAATAAGTTAAAGATCCTGTTAAATAAAAGAAGCCCTTTATCAAATCAGTTATTTCGAATCAATTACAAAGGAACTTAACAATTTGATTGTAATTTCACTTGACGAAACCAGAGGAAACCTCACTATGTTTGACCATTTTACCTTTCCCAGGACCGTTATAACCTTCAGATGCATTTCACAAGAAAGGTGAATAACTTCATAATTTATAACTTCTTCAAAGGATGAAAATATCAGGTTAGGAAGAAAATGCTGTACCACCTCGTCTCCTCGTTATAAAGCACTTGATTGTCGTATTTGTTTAGTATCACTCATGTGATTTCCACTTGAAAATATCAACACGACAGTTGATTGATTTATCAAAGGCTTCCTTTACTAATTTAAAATATGTTTCTTTCATTAAAGGCTGCACGTTCGGAGATGAGTACTTTAACTTAGAAGAAACATGGCACCCGTTTTTTGACAACATCGGTGAGATGGTCTGTATGCTGTGTGAGTGTATACCGGTAAGTGACATAGTCTCATTCCCTGCACCCTCCACTTCCATCACCAAAACAAAACTAGTTTGAGATCAATGCCAAGTAATATCACTTATTATTTTCACCGTTAACATCTTATGTACATATCCCAAGCAAATACTGTCTCCTTGTTTTGGCACAATTGGTCAAAAATGTCTAGTCTAAGAAGTACGTGCGTTAATGATTGTTAATTTCCCCAGATTTAACCCGTACATTCAGTGTACATTCCATTACCGTTGCTAAAGTAATAAAATCCGTCACCATTATCAAACTATTCTCGCCTAGTTTCATCATAAGATAGCTCCTTTCATTTCAAACTGTTTTTGTCTCATTATGGCCTATATGAAGCTGGCCTCTAGTGGGTTTTTAGTTTTCAATATTTGAAGTGCAAAAATTTAGCAGACGTCAAGGAGTGCTCTGTGTGGTGTTGAAGGCCCTCAGCTCATTCCATGTGTATATTCACCGCAGTATCACGAAGTTATTTGCTGTGAAGATTCATCCGCCCCGTGGTGCGGCTCCGCAGGCCACTTGTGCTTCGTCAACAGGTTGGCACGACCCTTAAATATGAAAAAACATAAGAAGTAAATCCACCGCAGAATTCCCGTGGGAATTCCTTCATAAAGGAAATTTCTAAATTATACTTCCACTACATTTGGGCAAAATTTGTAACTTTTGCTTCAGAACATGTTAACGAATATGATACATGTGATGCATTTTTCATTGGTTAGAAAGATTACTTGTGCACATCACCCAATAAATGAAATCTTTTCTGAACAATTTACGTCGAAACGAAGGTTTGCCATGAGGTATGATATGATTTATAGTTTTTAATAAAATGAACAGTTACGAAACAAAAAACTAAGAAAAGCTAACATAATTCGCCAAAAAGTGCTTCCGCCATTCAGTGGCGAATAAAGGGGGCAACAGGAAATGAACACATCAAGGAAGAGAGTGGATAGGGTATAGGAGCTGTTAGGAAATTGGAGCTGTAAGGACATTGGAGCTGTTTGAAGCTCTGTTGAAAGTAAACACTAACGTGGTTGTAGTCCTTTATAAAGCTGATGTGAATTAAAAAGGTTTAAATTCGGAAAACCACATAGCTTGGAAACATCACATTTGCACCCCCCTCCCCCACCCCCATACCTTCTCTGACTATTTATCTGTGAAATAAACCAAATTATGTTAGAATTGTCATCTTACCAAGAACGACTGACCGAAGAAGACTATTAATGTGGTCAATCTGCCAA
This sequence comes from Apostichopus leukothele, assembly GCA_010014835.2. Lineage (NCBI taxonomy): Eukaryota > Metazoa > Echinodermata > Holothuroidea > Aspidochirotida > Stichopodidae > Apostichopus > Apostichopus leukothele. The sequence goes on along the minus strand of JAAAKB020314689.1, from coordinate 11,987 downwards.
CCAACACTGATAACCTTGTTAAAGTTACGCATCGACACTAAACCATCAACACTAGTCGCATTATATTGTTATGTCATTTGTGGGTAAAATTTACCAATTAAAACTTTTCGGGATTTCTCAGCAATAAATCTTTGGTCGATTATCTTTCCTTCCGGAAAGTCTTATCAATTTATTTTTGTTAACCGCAAGAAAGGATTTGTTAAGATGAAGCGTCTGAGGGTTTGGTATTGCAGGTAAGAGATCGTGTCACTCATAACCATATACCTACTTAACAACGAATTTGGTGCTCATTAGCTCTAATCGCCTTCTTCTTCCAAACACTGTTGGAAAGTATTGAACGCCGAATTCACTTCAAATCTCTCTTTGATCCTACAGAGTAATTTACGTATCTTCGTCACATTATAATGCAACAATAGCCCTCTTTAAAGATAAGTAGCAAATTAGAATGTTCCTTCACGAGTCACCGTTTTCTCTCCCTCCTCTCTCTCTCTTTTGAGTTCTTTGGTATTCTTACTTTGTAAGAAACGTGTTCACAATGGGTTTTTAAAAAGGCGATAAAAATGACAAAGAGAAAACGATTTATCCTTCGGTTGTTGAAAGTTTGGATGAGTGTTGTACTATAAAGAACGAGCCTACGGGCAATTGTAAGCATGTATTCAGATGGGACGGTGAATACAGGCCATGTTATCTGCTAAACAATGTCTCCATTTCCAAAGAAAAATTCCAGAAAGCTTCCGACTACCTTAAAAGACCAAGAGGGAGGGTCAAAGTGGAATTAGCTTTTCCACTGGGTTTAAAAAAGTCTTGATTGTGGGTGGTCGATGTGAGACCGATTTTTGTTTCATAATCCGCTTCCATATACAAGCTTCCTAACACTAGCAACAGGCTTCAAACAGATCCTTTTGATTACGTCAGAGAGATGGGACAAGATTTAAAGATCAATCCAAGAGGTTTATAACTGTTGGCATAGCTTATTCTAGCATTCTTATCGTTTGACCTGTTTTCTGCTACACGAAATTCGGCGCGCGCTAACAGAAAATGTTCAGTTGCTTAGTGGTAAACGCCATTACGTATATGAGGGTGTATTACCGTGGAAGGAGAAGGCCGACGGGTTATCAGTAGCAATCCAGCCTGCTCCTAACAAGTACGCACGTGGCATGCTTGTGAACATACAACCCCTATATGGCCCCATTGTGGTATATTACTCTGGTCTCCTCTGCACTTAGAGTGGCACAGATTCCCAGCTCGGGCTCTACAAATTTCTAACAATCTACATCATGTATATTCAATGAATTAACCAAAGGTTTCCAATGATTTCTGCTAATTGAATTATCGATAATGAGGCCATTTTTTGTTCTAATCCTTTTTGGTTTACAGAGACTGCTTTAAAATCATTCTCCTTCCCTTTATCTTGCCAATGTCTAAACACTGGTCCCATCGTCCACATGTACATATTTTAAATCAGTGCCCAAAAACGATAAACTGAAATTCTTTTTTTAATGACTTGGTTGTCGGACATGCTATACTAGAGGACGTAACTACAAATGGTTCCCTGTATAAGCTATACTGTCTAGGCGAAGAAACAGTACCATAAAGGTCTTCGGAAACTGCAATGAAAACAAAAACTCAGGTGTTTTGGATTTCCATCATCGCTTAATCACTGATTTTATGTGGCATTTGTGATGAAACATGAACCAAAAAGAATGTTTAAAAATGGAACATTGTACAGTCGCAAGGATCATACCCCATACTAAGAATGGATGTGTGCTTGTCAATAAAATACAAGGAATTTTTAAAAACCACCCGTTTGGTCTCAGTGCAAGAAAAGAGATATAATACAACAACGATTTTGTTAATTTGAATACGGGGCACAAACAGTTAGCACCCCACGTGAAGGATAAATGCAATTTATTTATCCTGATATAACTGATGAGCTCTTGCAGGCGTTGCTGAATTCAGAAAGACGTGCGCATGCGCCCCATTAGGTATGATATTTAAAGAGAAACTCTTTACTGACCCGAGGTAGCACTGTTGTTTATCAATTTCCTCACACTGCCCATAAGGGTGTTTTGCTCGGACTGATTAGAATGTAAGGCTAGGCTCCCATATCGTTCCATGGAGGTTGCACTACTCAATGCTAGCCGTAGTATTTCATCTACATTAGTTTGATTTGATCAGTGTGGAAGAACGTCCAGGCTGCTTCCATCATTGACAGCTCATATTGCGGACATCACCAGTTGGCAATATGGCTAATTTAAGACGACGGATGTACAAAGCACCGGGGATTAAATGCGATTTATGCCTGGGCAGCAAAGTAACTCTTGGAGGAGTGGACCCGCTTAGTCCTTTTCTTCAACTTTTCTTTATAATTCCAAAGTCTTCCGAATTAGGAGTAGCGTTAAATTATTATGGTAGTCTGCATTGTTTCCAATAGAAAAAAACCCTCAGTATCCATTGAGAGATAATCACTGTAAGGCTTCCATTTGTACATATTATTTTAGCCATTTGATGAATGTAAGTGTCTTGAGGTGTTGTGTGTGGTGTTAAGCGCTTCAACCGATGTAAAAGATGATAAAACTTAACAGGGTGTTAAGTGTTTCCATGGATACGAGAGGCCATATCTTGACTTGCCTGCAGGTACTATATAATCAAGGAACTAAGGAAACCATAGGAGTAAAACCAAACGGGTTCTATAAAAAAGATAAAGAAAAGGGAGAAAAGATGGTACTTAGCTTAACTATGTGTTTGAAGGAAATCGATTGTTATCTCCGTTAAAGCTTTACCAAGCACCAAGGCGAAACCTTCTATATGTAGACATACATACTATGTAGATGGAGTTTCCACTTTGGGTGGTTTCTTAAACTATACATGTTTGCAACTTATTTGGGCTTGGTTCATTTGAAAACACATCATGCATTTATTGTATAAACGACAGTGAAAAAATTGTTCAGGTGTTTTTAGGCTGGCGACAAAAAGTCTCACTTTTTATGGCGGGAACAGATATGTTAGGTTGTTAATTTTCTAATTTAAAAGGCAACATGCATTCTCAACGGAGTAGGGCAATTCTACTTCTGTCTGTTGGTGCTATATTTAGGTTTAATCATACTTAGGACTTTATTACAAACCATTAGCTTAATTACATGTAGACGAAATGATAAAAAAAACCTATTGAACCTTTATTACATGTCAGTTACTCTGTGAACATCTCTGTTTGAACCAGTTCTGCGACGTATTGGTTGCTATATGTATAATAGTTATGCTGTAGCATACTACTCAATAATCTTCCAATAATGGTTTCTTAAGATTGAAGGATGATCGTTATACCAATTCCAAATTCCTCCTTGTAGGCATAAAGGCAAAAATGTCTTGGCCAGGTGTCTTTGTAAGAGTTTGTATTTTTCTTTTGCCGAATCCATCTGTTGTCTATGTAGGCCATTGATCATACCCAATATACACTGTGTTTGCACTTAGGATTATCTGTTTTATTGTTCTCAATTGTAACAAAAACGTAACTTATCAACCAACGCCTGAGCCCACCAGGTGGTCTTGTTTCGTCAATAATCGTGGAAAAACAGGCGATAGAAGTTGAGTTAAATCTCTCCTCAAGTTACCGCTCTCGTCTGAGATTATCAGAAATAACCAAATGACATTGTAAACTTAAAACATATCACTGACATACAATACCATGGTAACGAGGATGTATATAGGCTATACATACCAATCCCAACGCTTTGCGAGGCGACAATTAATCATACTCATTTTCATTACAATGTTGTGACAAGTCATAAAATGTTTTAAGGTTTTCCTCTTTTTGTCATAAATGAATGCTTATGTTTACGATAGATATGACCAGTCACACATAAATGACACATTTCGTTGGTGTCTGGATAATATCACGAAAAAGTAGATCGGAAATTCAAAGTTAATATTTCTACTGAAATATCCCAGTTCTACCATTATTTCATCTGGTTTGTTGATCTGTTGGTTAACCACGAACGATAATGTTATTTTTAATTTGCACTCGGTTTTCTAAGACCATCGATGTACCCTACATTCGCAGGACGCATTAAAGCTGTAAATGTTATCAAAGAACATTTTACCTGCTCTATTATTGCACGTAAGACTAGATAAACGCAATATTTCGTAAAATTAAATTATGCGAAATTTCACAAGATAATGAGATGAGTCCCAACCAATCAGTGGACTCCTTATATCTTTATGAAAATACAGAAACACACGAGTTTGAATACGTCAATATGAGATCGGGAAAGACTCGGAGTTTTAAGTATAACTTAATAGCTCTGTAGACTTAACTTAAGTTTGACTTAACTTTGTACCGTCCTGTGTCTATAAACTAGGTATATACCTATATATTCATCGTCTGGGCCTTCAGATAATCGTCGCGTGCTAGAGATATTTGGAACGCCATTCACCTCAAGGGATTAATGTTACGAGAATTGATGTTAATTACAGAATACCGTTAAATCATCTTCCCTATTCACTACAGATCACATCAAGCACCTATATGTAAATGTCATCTTACAATAACGAGTATCAACGTCTGCTGTATTTAGTTATATACACCTAATCGATGGATGAGTACCGCATGCATTGGCCGACTAAGTGTTACTAGTCTTAATGTGGTCTTGTCAGGAAGCTGCTATGGATGTGCATCCTATATCCTATGGAGTGTATATAGGCTACATTAGGCCTAACCAGGCCTTAATGATTTTGCTATCACACTTGTTTAATGGTCACTACTAACGTAATATGAATTGTATGTTGAGATTGAGCTATTGCAACACAACAGTGGGTAATATTCTTTCATGGTGTCAACCTATGGCTTACAATGTACTCTCTTGTGTATACGCAAATGAATCCTATCATTATCTATGTAAAACGCCTATACAATTATGTAGATCACAGCAGGGTGAAAATACAAGACCTTTGTTGACAAACTTCACATATGCATGTGTCCATTTTTGTGTTATCAAAATATGACAGAAACGGATTTATTATATACAAATCCATTTTAAGTTTATCCGTGGGTCTTCTAAGTAAACCCTACCGTTAATATTATCAAACACGATTGTCATTCTTCTATTACATAATATTATTATACTATTATATAATATAGGTTTTGACCTACATGTCTTTAGTGTCATAGACTCAATGTTGAGTGATCCAGGTCTCTTATTAATAATGATAGATATGTTGTGGAATCAATGGTAATATATATCATGGCGTACATTTATAGCTATGTGCAGTAAATAACACTGACAAGTCACACCGTGATACCACCAAATATGGGAATAATTACATATTATTTCTATTTTATTTTCCTTCATTATTTCAGTCAGTAAAGCTCACTTCTTTGTCATTAATGTGTCTCGTATCGTCTGGCTAAACATGAAAGCCAATTCGGATGAAATTAAAAACTGCACAACAATTTTAACACAGCACTGGAGTGACATAAATCAGTCACCTGCGCACAGGCTTCTCCAATCAACATTGATATTAAGCATATAAAGCTAACAAACTTGAAATACTTTTCAAGTGACAGGTTTTCAATTAAATATCAGTTCATGACAATGATTTGCTATCATAACGCTTTAAACTGCATCTGCGGTCCCACGGTAAACACTTCAAAAATAAAAGTTTGGGAAAGAGAAACAAATGTAGACATTTAACGACTTTAACTTTTAGCATAAAGTAAGCAGTTACATGAGAGAGATCACACTGGAATAAAGATAATGGATACCTATCGAAAATATCGAATATATGTGAACATTTGGAAAGCCCCAAATGGACTGAATGTGTGCCTTATATTTAAGCCTCATAGGAACATAATAAATGTTTTTAGAACATTGCAGCATCAGATTACACTCCTTCGAATGGCCTCCCCCATCTTACAATAAAGACACGGATGGGGTGTATCCCTATATGTCTAAAGTAAATTCAAACGACAGAATAAAGTATTTACGATGAAATTGGTTATATTTCTTAGTTTTCCTTGACTGTATTTATCTGTCCAGTATAGTAAGTCGGACCTAGGCCTAACCTACTCACGCAGTATCAGCTGTCCACCCAAACACGATAGGAGTTAAATTGGAAATAAGAATTATTCTATCATATGATAGGCATGCCATGCTGGGACTATCATTAAAAACTGGTGGTAACGGAAAAATATAATAAAAAGGTCAAAGGTGGCCAGATTTGTTCTATGACGAGGGCCTTTCTTTGGACCAGTTCACGTGATCATTGAAATGTCTAGACAATTTGTTGACGTTTAACGAAAATTGATTGAGTTATCAACTGCGTGTCACTGTATGTGACAGTAACATGTGTTGTTCAATGAAGGTAAATAGATCAATTCAAATATTATGCACCCAGACTATAGTTATAATACCTACTACAAACACCCATCACGGTATAGTAAACCCCACACAGAGAGCCTATTGCATGGCCTCAGTTAGATTGACTAATGTGTATTATAAGTTGGGAGAATGAACAACAGGTAATACGAACTTAATCAATATTCAGTAGCATAGCAACAACCAATCAGTGATTTCGATAGTTCAAAGAGGCGTAATTCTGACGAGAAATATTAATATTCTTACCAAAACATAATCTAATCGTGTTTCTTTGCTGACTGACTTTCAAACAAAAATATGTGTCATTGTTATCATATTTGTAATCTAATGCGGACACGATATTCTCTACATGATTTTTTCAGATGTTTCCCGTTTTCTCACTTCTCACATCTTTTAACTAAAGTCGAGGAAAACACACCAAGAATATTCCAAAAGTCAAACCAATATGTCATGACTTCTGATCCATATTCTCGTTGGAGGTAGCTACTTTTTCACGGATAATGTTTCAAGTATATGATGCTGAAAGTACGAGTGATGCAAACTTAATATGAAGTTGTCCCCATTACCTTGGCCCCGAGAGGTTTTTCTTGACAGTCAAATTGCCTGTCTTGTGTCAATTGTAAGAGTTCAACGACTCAAACACTCAGTATCGTGCAGTGGAAATATACATCGTCGCGTGTTGAATTCAATGAATTTACGATTATCTTTGACTTAAGATCACCATTTGATTAGTATGATAGGATAGAGAGCCTTGTGTTAAAAATACTTGTGAATGGACGCTTGAATTAAGTTTGCCCGAGGCTTAGAAAATGTAGACATTTGGTCGGTTGGGTTAATATCTGATTATAGAGCGGGTCACATATGAAAAAAACCCTAAGAGTGCGAGGACCCTCGTGAGAAAATGATTCTCATGGAGCCTAGATCACCCAGTCGTTTACCGAAGAAACTAAAAGAGATACGCAATCGTAAGAAAGTTAGCAGTTCTCGCCAGTCCCATGGTTTTAAGAATTAAAAACGTATTTGTATCAATCTTATGACTTGGGGCTAATATTTCTTTGCCGTGAGATTAGATTTCAACCTATTTTGGCAATGAACTAGTGTAAACGATCGTTTTCCATTATATTGTCCTTGCAATATCATCTCTGTTCATTTGATGTGCAATCGTTTTGCTTCTTTGGGTGAGTGTGACGCGCCTATGATCATTGCCAATATCAAGTAGTTTCCCAAAGACAGAAATAGTTGTTGAGTCGTAGCCTACTGTACAACATATAAATATATATATATAAGCATAGGCTGAAGTATGCATCTGTGCACCCAATAAGAAGAAAAACGTGTTGAATGTAATGGATCAATCTTTAACTGTTCTCTTGTCACAGAAATGAGCCGTGAGCTATTCCCAAGTGTTTTAAATCATGACCTAACGTTGATGTTTAACGTTAAACTTGCGGTAAATTTAAGGATAGTATTTCCAAAGTGGCCCTATAAGCAAAAAAATGATATTGCCAAGTTCTTCTTGCCTGGAGCAGTAGCGATATATATCGCTTCACCACCACCCTTGTCAATGGGACAGATTCCGTTTAACAACAGGTCAATTCCCCCATTTCTTGACTATCGTGACTTGGTGGAATGCTTGTCCGTACCTCACGGCTCATGCTGTCACGCTCACCGGCGTTCAAGGTGTCGTAGCCCATCTGAGCTGTCACCATCAAATTGGCTCTTGTAGGTAAGATGTGTTACCCTATAGTGCTTGTTTAGTTACTTGGTGCGGTGTCTTCGCTGGTTGATTGTCTCAGAGCTGTAGTTTATGTTTATCTTACAGTTACAGCAGCAAAATTCGACAAGGCTTTGGTTTGATTGGTGGATATAAACCACAAAATGATGTAAGGGTAGGCTGTTATATTCAGAGATTAATTCATCAATATTCCTTGAGCATGCAGTACTTCATGGCTCTTGTTTCACGAATATCAAAAGATGAGGATGGAGATGATTTATCGTATTTCTAGTTGTCTTCATCTCGAGTTTAGACAAGAGAGATTTGCAGTCATTACTCACCCACATATGACATTGTGCTCTTTAAAGGAACAAGTTAACATTTAGACATGGACAACATATGACATTGTGCTCTTTAAAGGAACAAGTTTAGATGTAGACATCACTGTTCTTGGGGTATATACTCTACGGGAAGAGATGATACATTTGTATAAAATGTACCTATCACCAGATCAACAAACGTCGTTGGTAAGGGTATTAAGTCGGTTCCATAAAGGGGTAATAAGGGCTACATGTAATGCCATCAGCAACACAGGGCGATCGGGATAGAATATATATATATACCCATGTTCATAGGATCCATCCTATTAGTTTTACAGTGATATCATAATTATTCGTAAGATAAAATTGAGTTCACAAAACCAGACCCGTTGTCATCAAAACTTTAATCAATTGACAATAAATATTGCAACAAAAAAAGATATTGTTACACAGACCAGGATATGTCTTTATAATTCACAGAATTATCTCATTTGTAGCTGTCCATTTTCTCCAACACAACACTAGAATAAAATTCAATGGATCATACCATGCCAACTCAAAATAATACAAATTCAGAAGCGAACCTATATTGATGTGTTACCCTTTAACGTACACAGGTCGAGGGGCTTTCTCATTGTAAACAATTGTAGTAAATGTGTTGTCTTAGTTGTAAGAATCCAGGCATACATATGTTCATAAATCGTCCAAAAAATCTGCCCTTTTTGGGGATATAAACTACTTTTACGATGCGTGTGCTTCTTGGTTAGGTTTCTACCCATCGTCTACCCTTCCATACTGTTGATCGTTCATGACGTACCTAAGTATATATGGACGCAAAATCCTTCACAAACTTCTTGAACTGATATGAATGCGGCTACTCTTACGATCTGTTTTCAATGTATATCAACGGAATTATTACCGTAAAGGAATGCTCGTCTCGATTTTACGACATGCAACCTCCGAATGAAACGGGAAATTACGTATCGCATTACCTATTTATAGTAACGTATGTTAATGTATTATAGTAACATATGTTAACATATGCATATCGTCTGCAAATAACGGTAAATTACGCAAAGTGCACTAACCAACGCAATAATTTGTATATATCGACTCAATATTGTCTAAGGACATGTGTAGCGTTCTGTTTTCCCGTGACCTTTATGTTTAGTGTAAATACGGATGGCTGGACGTTCGCTTTACAAAACAGGTCTAGTGGATATCGACTTCTTAGTCCGCAGAGTATTTAAGCATCATTGTATAGTGAGGGTTCCAGCTAGCAGGGCCGTCGGGGGCAGGACAGATCCTGGGCCTTCTTTGTATATATTATATTTTATCCTATATTTCCCCAGTACCCATAATTGACACATTCAGTCTAAATGTTCTGCTATATAAGTTGGATGAATCTGCTGGCAAGTCATCTGCTTGAAAGCTTTAAAGTTTACTCTTAGAGATTGAGCAATGTCTATAAGATGGTAAATTGAAAGCAATATACGAAATTAATTTTAAAATTTGTTTTTAAAATGAACAGATCAAACTAACCAAACCGAACACGCTGCAAAAAACAAAAACGTAAACTCATTGTTGGGAATAGGTTTGGGTTCGGGTTCAGGAATGTGAAATTATGGCTTATCAATTACAAGTGACAGATTGTCAACTACCTGACGAGAGCTTAATCCATTCGCCTTGCTTTTAATTTTACGTTATGCTTACATTTTTCTACAACGTTAGTTTCCTCTAAAAATTCGAATTGGTTTGGCTTGTCTTGAAAATCCATCATAGTTTCTGTTGCTGGTCATAATGTATCGTTACATGATGCCTGGCGAGCTCATTGCAGTGCAGACTATTTTACGCAGTAAAGTAGGGCGGTTGCAGGTGAGGGGCTTTTGTGTTCATCTTACGAGTAATATACCTGTTCAGGCTTTATTTGCTAAAGTTGATTGAAAACGTGCTCCTCTTGAAGGAAACCACGAGGAAACTCGTATAAAGGCGAATCATTAAAGTACTTAGTTGTTGATGAACAATCCATACAAAAGAAGAATCAAACATCAATATTATCGAATTGATTGCTTCCTCTCATACCATGTAACTAATCAATCAATTAATTGACCCTCACACTGAAAGAGCTCCCTGGATGATGAAATGTCTCGACGAGCAGATAGCAAATAATTTGAGAAGAAACAGGAAAAGGTGAATATGAGATACCTGCAGGAGATAAAAACAACTTAAGGAAGTCTGTGACTGGGAGGGCTGGGTTGAAGTTAGCTGCGAATTACATCATAAAGACGCTATTGGCTGTGATTAGAATTGCAATAACAAAACATAAAGTGCATCACGCGGCGGAGGAGTAAAATGATTTCAGGGAGTCTGGCGTGGAAGGGTGGGATAGCAAACTTGATGTTATCTATTGAGAATTCTGATTCAAATTGCTCAAAGTCGGTCGGATTTTTAGGCATTCGAATTTATCCACCTGAAGCAAACAAAATATCTTGTTCAAGATCGCACCAAGAATAAAGCAGAGGGTTTGGGGAACAATAATTTAAAAGAGATTTTGTGAATTAGGACATCGAAGAAGAGTACGCATGAAAGAAATGTAAGATAAGCGTAAGCTATGCAATTAGAAACGAACGATATCTTGCTGACAATGAATGTGACCAAAGTCAATAACCAATAACCTGTCATCAGACAGAGAGCAGGCCAATAATAAAAGCTTCTTTCATCGATGTCACTGTTCTATTTCCAAATATAATAATAGGTCACGTAAACTGCGATGTTAATCCTGCACGATGTACAGAAACGGAAGTATTTAAAATATTTCTTCAAATTCAAGGGGCGTTAGTTTTGTTTCATAACTACGGAATGTATTGCCAAAATAACTTTTTGTAACTAACAACAAGTGATAAAATCGTCATTGCAACAATTTGCCTGAATTTAAAGAAGCTCGAAAAAATAAACAAAAGTCCTAGATTAAAACTTCAGGAATGTTTATGTTCTTCGATTATTATTAGGGATTCAGTAACATAAGCTGTCAGGTACTGCAAGTATATAGAGATATGGTGTTGAAGACGTGAAGCCTATTATCCTTATAGTTCCGTAATTATTATTATTAAGTTTACATTTCAATTTTGCATTTTACAATATACATTTTACATTTTACATTTCAAATGTCACATGTCACATGTCTCATGTCAAATTTTTTCATTTTTCATTTTTCATTTTACATTTTACATTTTACATTTCAGATTTTTGATTTTTGTATTCACATTTTACATTTCATATTTTACATTTTTAGGTTGCCGTGAACGGACTCATACAAGGTAAAGTGACATGTTCGGACATCAAGGACACTTGTGTCGAACCAACATGCGAGAATCCTATCAGTAGCCCAGACCACTGCTGTAAGAGATGCCCGGAGGATAACGGTAAGTTCATACGCATCGACTCTCTGCCGTATGATAATACGTCATAATGATACAATAAGGGAATCAAGTGTTAAACCTAACGCGACCTCCCCCCCCCCCCCCCCCCAATAACGCGGATAAGAACAACTCGGGAAAATTAGCAAACAAGGAGGATAATCAA
>JAAAKB020314582.1:0-15655 GCA_010014835.2 Apostichopus leukothele | reverse complement strand
TCTTCAGATAATATAACTGTTTCTAGAACCAAACAAAACATGAAAGGAAAGTTGGAAACCATTCACGGTGCATGATTTTGTTGATACAAATTTGATAGAATCTGTCCACAATAATTGTTAAACTTTTTATAAAATATTCAAGATGTGAACAAGAAATTTATATTCACTTACTGACTTCTTCTTATTGAATAATCTATTTACCAGTTTACTCTTATTTGGGGATGGGTGGGGGGGGGGGGGGTTCGGAGGAAGGTTAGAGAGGGGCGAGGAGGATGGTAAGGGGATATCCTGATCAGTTACCTTATGCTTAATTGGGTGACATTCTGCCAAAAATTCATTATGTGATGGGAATTTCCAAACCTCATGGTAGAGTGAGAGTACAGTTGTTGTAAGGAGACAGAGTGGTAAGGAAGTAATGTCAATTATCCATTTTCCAATTATCCATTTTCCTCTGCAGATTATTTTCCCCAAACATTGAAGGCAGATCCCTCTCAACAACACCCAGCTGAACCCCCCCCCCCACCCCTCCCATTCTCTCCTGGCCCATGTACTTAGCTTAGGTGTTCCAACAGAAAATACCCAGCATGACACACTACAGTAAGTGTTAGCAACCATAGCAAGGCACAAATATGTATGCTTGAAGCAAGCAGTTGACATGGCAACTATACCTCTTTCTTCTATTCCATTTTTACATTAGCCAAATACTGTGATCAGTTGCTGCTGTTAATCATACCAATACTATTATTAATGTACCTGTCAATGGAAACAAGCCCCCTAGTGTTCTCCATCAAATTTATTTTTTAATCAAAAGCGACCAATTCCTACATTATTGCTAACAGTTTTCTCTCATTTTGAAGAAAACACATGGCCTGTAGGGACATAAAAGTTACTACCAGTGATACTACTTTCATTGATCACTCACTGGTGATGATTGGGACAACAAAGACCGTCTGCAATATATGATGAGAGTTTACTGAATCATGTTCTCTCTTGCAGATAAGCAAGATGACTCAGCTTTGATAATCATCTCAGAAAGAACGTCTCAACTTTGGGGATCAAAATGCGTTTTAAGTTCACTGCAGTTATTATTGCTCTGTGGGGATAATGTTTGTGAAAGTACCAAAGAATTCAGTTTCAGAAGAAATTTACTAAATTGGACTTTCTTCCTACCAATAATCGGGTGAAAACGTAGCGAATTTGTCTAACAATTAGACTTGTTTTGTTTTTGTTTTTTCTACTTGAATAATTTTAATGTCACCTGATCAGATGATATATATAGGACTATAAGATAGCTTTAAAGTTATAAAACACTTAAGTTAATATCACCATGTAGTTTAATAATATCGTCACATTGGAGAACATTCAGAAATACTCTGCATACAAATTGTTTCTGACAAAATTCAGCCAGGAGTGAATTAAACGTTTGTGAGAAATGTCGACATTTAGACATGATTAAATTAAGTCCTACGTGCTCGGTAATAAACCTAGATGATTATTTCTAAATCTGTATACGACAAATACTGTTCTCTCAGCTGGGAGTCCAAGGGTAGACCAACTTATACCAATCAAATCGCATATTTGAGGTTTGTCACGTAGACAAAGGCAGAATTTGGTCATAAAATGTCCTTCATGTATATCAAAACTAGGTTACACAAGTTTCGAGATATCACCTCTAGTTCATGGTTAGGAAAGCTAAGCCCAAAAGACGTAACCCTAGGTGTCACCTCACTTATAAATCACCTTCTCTACCATTGGGTGTCCCAACCTGGTCATCTCACTTATGAACTCAATTTATTCCTCAAGATGACAAAATCTCCTCCAAACAAATGAAGAACTCTCGACATGTTTTTCTAACGCTATCCATCAAAGTTCATCATACTGTCATTTTATAGGTATTAGAATACAGCGAATTTTTAGTTTGTCTATTTTCATGCTTTCTTTCTTCTGCTTCTTTCAAGATCCCATTAATACTCTGGCAACCAGTCTGCCAATTATGTTTTCAAATTATTTCAAGGTCCTAACAACAGTTTATTTAAATTAAATTTTGAGCTCTGACACTACAATCGTAGGTGATTACTTGAGACAATTTTTCATTGGTTTCCAAAACATTGTGGAAAAAAAAAAAGTTTGGCAATTTTCTTACCACTTCAAAATCCACAGCTTGAACCAACATCAATTCTCCTGTCAATGGATTCAAGTCAAATATTGCCTCTCCTGGTGCCCCTTCTTCCACAATCTGGTATCTCACTTCACCATTACTGCCCTCGTCCAGGTCGGTAGCGAGTACCCTGTCGACTACAGAGGGCGCTATTGTATTCTCTGGCAGTGTGAAAGAATACACCACTTCCGTAAAGAAAGGACTGTTATCGTTCACATCCAAGACGCTGATGGCTACCGTTGCGGTAGAGGATAGGCTGCCATCACTGGCCCTCACGGTCAACGTATAACCAGCCTTGGTCTCTCGATCAAGCGCCCCCGCTATCGTTATCCTTCCGTCGGTGGGACCGATGACGAACCGATTATCACTGCCAGAGATGATGGAGTATGTAATGTCTGTTGAAGTAATGTCAGCATCTGTAGCCGAAACCGTAAGGACACGCGTGTCCTGGTTAGCGCCCTCTACGACTGAGGTGTTGTACATGATGTTCTGGAATACTGGGGGGTTGTCGTTGACATCGGTTATCGCAATGTTAACCTGAGGAAAAAGGAGAGAGCAATAATTAAACAACAAACCTCATCTCCTGCTTAATTCAAAAGTATCACAACATTGTGGCATCGGAATCCATAGTTACACCACAGGGTGAAGACACTTTTCTATCGACCCATCCCTACTCCTTCCCCCGTCCCTACTCCCTACCCCGTCCCTACTCTTTCCACCTACCCACCTTTCTTCCTTCCCTATATGTTTTCCTTCAGTTCTTTTATCTTTGTTTCACAGGTCTCCTAAACTTAAAACGTCTCTCAAAATATCAGCTTTTGGAGGAATTCAAAACAGGTCTTTTCCTACAATGTACTGATGGAATGAAACAAATTCCCATAGCGACCATAACAGGTTGTTGATATTAACTCCTTAGATTTCATCTTATCAGAACAACTGCTTCAACTTTTCTCACCAAAGGTGATCCAATAAAAGTGCCCTCTATGACCAAAATAAATAACACTACTTCTAGGTCATAAAAAAGAAAAATATTTTCAAATTTTTGCTGCCAGTTTTTTTTTAAGAACACCTATACACTGGAGGGTCATAAATACAACCGATTCCAGACAGGAATATAATACCCGGCATCAAATCCATCCATACTATCCATGTTTATACACTGTTGAGTCGGTGTATATTAACAGGGAACAGTTCATTGAATAAACATGATTTGTGACAAGTTCTTGTTTCACCTTGCAGTTGTACATATCTGGGTGACAGGTGTGATGTTTGTTCTAAATTGAAGTTATTGACGCTTACAAATTTTGCAATTTGCTAAATTTAGGGAAAGCATACGGTAGTAGTTCTGAGATCTCTCCCAGTTGAATGGTGGAAAAAGAAAACTGGTGTTACAGTTACCAGTATAGCAGCCACTGCCTGAATAATAAAGGTTTACCCCTAGCTCCTCCTTCTCCTCACCTACCCCTCCCCTCCTCCTCCCCTTCCCAATCGCCCACCACCACACTTACGACTTTCATGAAGAAGCTCACTAAGATAAAACCATTGATTTCACAATTTCAAAATTATTCCATTGTCCCATTCATGATATGTATTAGTACAACTGATGAAGCAGTCAATCCCCTTTTCCTATATTTTTTTTCATTCTAAGTCAGGTGATGACCGGGCAATTATAATTCCCGATAAAAGAGTATGGAGGTTGAGTACAATATTCATACACCTATATGGCACTCTAGTAATGTGCTTTACAGTGGAGTGAGAGGGGAAACCGGCCGACTCAAAAGACTAACATTTTCACTGATACACCTACTTTGAAATCATTCAACATTTTGTAATATTTTGGCATACAGTATATACTCTCCTTGCTACATAAAAATTAGTGCTACTGTAGTTATATAGGTCAGGTGACCGGTCAAATAACCGCAAACGCTTTCCGCACATATCAAATCTGGGATCTTTTGTCTTAGACAAGTCAGCTTAGATACCCATCGCCGTCCATAAACCAGCCTCCGGCTAGGTGAGCTATCAAGGCACCATCTTCCAGACAAACTCTTTTATTATGAGGGAAGGAATCGGTTCGGCACCCACTTATTCTTAATATCGTAATATATATAATGTAATAAACTTGTAGCAGTGTGGTTTATTAATCACTAAACAAACAGACTCAAATCTGAAATGTATATATCCAAATTGGTTAGAGCTAGAAAATCTGACACCCGTAGCAGTGGTGATATTCAGACAAGTTGAGTAAACAATCTGGCCTTTTGGTCACTTAATTCATGACAAAATCAACCTCTCCTTATCATATTTTTATCTGGGCATGCTAAAAATGTACAAATTCTTTTTTTTTTTAAATGACTGAAGAGAAATGAAGAGGACAACCAAGTTGATGCAGAGACAATTTTTTCTGGGTGATTTTACTTTCACATTTCTCAACATTCATGTGAAAGGTGCAGACAATATTTATAACGGGCAAGTATATTCCACCTGGCAACACGTCAGGTTTCACAAGTTTTAGACAGATGAGTCAGTCACTCCTACTGGTCAATTGTCAACAACACCAGATTGTGAAAAATTCTGTAAGAAACTCTCAGACATTTATCTACCCGCATTTAAGCTAAGATTACCTTGAGTTGCAGAATGGGTCTAGGCCTATAACTGTCACTTAAACAATAGTTGCAAAAGCTTCCTGGTTCTGAGCTACTGTAGTTAAGCTTAGACTTACAAAAAGTAGGACACCATTTTTACAAATGAAGACCGCTTTGTCATCAACCCGATCCAAGCCACTTCAAAGGCTTCCCTCCAAAATACAGATCAAGTGTGGAATGCAGTGACAATGCCGAAATCATCCTCTAGTTTTTACACTTCCTTCAGATTTCTCATAAGAATGCCCCTGATTCTGTTCAATCTAGACCATTCAATCTCGACTATTCAAGCGTAAGAGGATCAGGGGAAACCCGTGAAGTGCAGTACTACACATGTAAGAAGCTTTGGAAAAACTTCTTTCCTATCTCTCACTGGAATGAGGATTACAACCACTTGGCAGGATCGTGACTGGTAGCTACCATTGAGATGGTACGACTTACATGTAGGCTTAAAGTCTCAAACAAAAAGAGGGCTTAAAAAAGAGGGGGGGGGGAGAAGGGGGATGTAAGAGTGTAACTTACAAAGCTCCCTTACAAGGACCACACAATGGTGCAATCATGTATTCAAAAAAAAAAAAATCAACATCTCAACCATTACGCTATTTGGAATTTGTCTTTTTGCAGTTTGATTGTTTTCTTAACAATTTAAAATAGTCAGTGATTTTAATGAATTTGATAAGTATTTTTTATTTCTTTTCTTGTGTGTGAATTGATTGCAAAGGTTTCCCTGTCTCTTCCAACCCTCCAAGAGCTTCTGAGATAAGTAGAGGATGGTGAATGTAGAAAATGTTGATGTCCGTGGATAACCAGAGAGTCCGAAGAGTTTGAAAGTTACTGAAGTTATATTGAATGCATTTAATAAACTTAAGAAAAATTTTGTGTCCCACACATTAAATGGTCTCCTTTGTTTAATTTACAAGCCTGAATTTTATCATTTCTGGCGTGATTTTATTCGCCTGTTAAATCAACAACACATAAACGTGTTCATGTACCACCTGAAGTTTCCTTAATTAAACCAATGTTCAAGTACAGTCTCAACATAGTATAGCAAATTCAACATAGAAAAAAACAACCTTTTAAGTTATGATTTATCTATAAGCAGATGTCTGATATATCTGATTACTGTCAACAACTCAGTATTCTTCAACTCTAGGCTGAACATAAAATAAATTTGAAGATTCACCCACACAGTGTTAAAAACCCATGAGAGTATTCCAAATTTATGAAACATCATCTCCATTTCATTTTGTGCCTCAGGAACCGGAAAAAATGATGCTCATGAATCTCATATCATGCGCTGAAATCTTTGGTATGTGGTTTATGCCTTTAGCACAATGTTTTGTGCTAAAGTTGATATGTTATGTCAAACCCATCATGCAATCATTATTCCTTGAAATAAGAGAAACTTTGCCAATAAACAAATGGTAATCTTAGGATGGATAGATCGACTGATATGCTTGATGCAGCTAGACAATTATCAGGTCTCACAAACACACTGTCATCAGGTTTATACATGTACATGAATGTATGTGAATTACTAGTTTCCTTTAAAAAAAACAGATGACAGAGAGAACAAATATCTCCCCAAAAAGTCAATGCAAACTATCAAGCTGCAAGAAGCCAGCCAGACTTGCACACTAGCTTGAAACTGTGCTACTTAATTCACTGGGTAGTATTACACAATCATACAATAGTGGAAGATGTTTTGATGTTCGTGCCATTGTCACACAGCCACCAAGACTGACCACTTGAATGAGGGTTATCTTGACCTGTTAAACAAGAGGGATTGACCACCTCATAATATCCCCCATAGTAACCAATCAATATACATCTCAACACAATAGGATAGGATCAATTATCTATTAGAAAAACAACCTACACCACATAGGACTGTACATGTACTGTTATGCCAGGGTCTTTTAGTATAGTTCTGTAGGATATATGTGTGAGAAGCAGCATTATATTACCATTGGTTGGTTTGAATGGTTGAAATGACGGCACTTAACAGCTACAGATAGAGCTCCAAAATAAAGCTTGGCATCAACTATATTTATTGTCTTTCTCAAATAATTAACTGATTTTATTTTCTTTCTGTTTTTTGTGTGTGTGTGTAAATTTGCTCCTTGAAAATTAATTAATATATAATTTTCACAAGAATTTCACGCTCATTCACCGTTATTTGAAAGTTATTCTGAACAAAAAAGAAGTTTACTTTTTCTTGAAAGGGAATCACGTACATAATTTTACATTACAAACTTCAAACCTTTTCAAAACTTTAACATTTTTTCACCTACATACTGACTTGCAATGTTGTCCACATAATGTTCAGAAATTAGTTCTGACATGACGCCTTCGAGCTATATTTACAGGCTCTATAGCCCAAGAAAATCATTGCGGCCTCGTGGATCATAGAGATTGCGGAGATATACTAGAATGGTTACTCTGTGGGCATGGTAGCATGTTTTCATAAGGATAGTAGAAACATGAGAGGGTTGCTATGACAAAGAAGTCCTTCCCCTCCCATTCCTCGAGGCTTATATACACTATACAGTATACAATGCAGAATATTCTTCTCGGCCACTAACAGTGCCAGATTAAGTGCCTTCCATACTGGTTACTATCTGGCTAATTGCATGTTTATTGCAGAAGTCGAACACCTTTTGTTAACAGAAGTGATGCCAGGGGGATATTTCCATGTATACATTATCCAGGTTTCCTCTACACCAAAGGTGTTCTCCTAATTATTGTTCTTGCTTTGACTGCCATTTCAGTTCATGTCGTGTTTACAACCAATCTCTGACAGCTAATGTCACCCCAACTGGACCAAACTTGTGACAAAAGGACTTTTAAAATACATCTTGAAGTTTTCCCACAACACTTTATCTTCAATTATAAAAAAGGAAAATTTTGGAAGACCTCTGTTTTTGCTACTTCAACAGATCAACACATCCAATGTCATAAGGCAATGGAAATGCAATGTTAACTTCATCAGTAGTTAAATATCATGTACTTTAACACTTTAACACTAAGTACTATTAAGCACATTGTAACACAAAGTTACAATCTTGTATAAACTATAAACTAACAGTACTGTATACCACAGGTGTAGTTACGTTATCCTGCCATAGATAATTTTTATGGAGTATAATAATTACAAATTGTAGGGAAAACTTTGTCCCAACAATCCTGTAACGTCAATTACACAATCATCAGTTTTATCCAACGTTCAAGTTACAGTCAGAACCACAACTTGACATAATCTTTCAAGATAGGAAGCCCTTCCTATTGAAGACACGACCCTCTAAACGTATTGCCTGAGATGTTTACTAATTAAAGTAATCACAATAGAGGCTACTTTGTATGACGCTTGCAATTTAACTTCAGTCGCTCTTAGAGAAAACAGGCTTGGTAAATAGTTACATGTTTAACTTGCCCATTCTCGCGCCTCGAGTAGATTCGAATGTATTGGGTTTATTTACCACTTGATCTGTTTCCGAATTCCAAACTGGATGGGAAAGAATAGAGTGACCGCTGTCCAAAAGACAATAGGATACATACAAAGTATACTTGACTAGAACCCAGTTGAGAAGGAGCAACAAAACAGTACACTTTGTGCAGTCAATGTTTAATAGTACAGACCCTCAGTTCTGACATATACAACAATTAAGAACATGTGCAAGAGAACCATGGTAGGTTGAAAAATGATAAACCTATACCTAATTCTGCAAAGTGTCTTAAGGACAACATGTTTTACAGTTGGATGTGATCATTAATGACTCACTTTTAAATTTCTTCGTTCATTTTGTGAAATGATTTGAGAGAAGACCACCTTTATGTCTGATTAATTACAAACTAAATGTAACTCTAGGTAAAAGTGATTTTTTTTGTGCAAATTTTGCTGCATTTTCACATACATGTGATTAAGCACTACTATGAAAAAATGTCTGGGCTATGAAATGTACGGAACCAACTGAATCATTTTACTTTTTGTTCAGTGACCTTCGATCTATGAGGGAGGGTTTTAGCAAACTGACGACCAATATGTGAGTATTGAAGCTTTGGAGGTCGTCAGTTTTTGGACACAAATTTTAGGATGAATTGCTAAAAAGTGCTTCCCTGGAAGTTTTGAGCTTCTGAACATCAAGGAATTTTCATCGATTTTCCAAGAGTGTTTAATTAGACAACTAAACTCTTTGAGGATGGCAGTTAAAACAAACGTTGAAGTTTGAGCACGAGTGACCATTATCTGACTTTTCTAGCATATTTGGGAGCAATACTGACGATCCTTTAGATAGTCAGAGACTCAGCACCACTTCTGATAAATGAAGTAATGTTATCTGACATCTCCCTCAATGTCACTCTCTTAATTGACTGAAAGTTGGTCATCAGAACATGTTATCAGTATATATTGCAATTCTTCCATTGACCAAAGTTCCTTTTGTTCTTCAAAGGAGGCAGCAAAACAGAGGGGAAAAAAAGAGAGAGAGAAAAAATTCCACAGCAGTGGGTGAGTGACTCACTCTAAATAGAGGACAAAAGCTTGAGGGTTGACAAGTGACTTGTCAATTAGATTTAACACAGGAGTGAGCATCATAAATTTGCATAATTCTTGAGGTACTGTAGGTGAGTGTGGTTGAGTAACAAATACTCAGAGCTCTATTATTGACTAACATGAGGAAAATTCAGGGATTCCCTTCTTAATCTTGCCATTAAGGTTCTTTACTGTCTGCAGACAGAAGAAGAATTGTGGGTAACTGATGGCCAGATAATTGGAAAGTCATCCAACCTCGTAAATGTGGGAAGTTAAAAACAAGATTTGAAGTCGGAAGGAGAATTCAACGAAATTTTCATCATCTGTAGACTTGAACTGATTTTACCCAGTCATTTTGTATTAACTGACGGCTGTTGCCAAGGGCAACCTTTCAATTTGATTTTGATAAATTCTCGGTTCCTTTCCGATACTGAACCGAAGGTAGATCGTCATCGTGACGAGTCAAATTTTATTTCCATTTAAATGAAGTAAAATTTTGAACTTTCTTGAAAATATTCCCAATTTCCTTTTTGTTCATGTGATTAATACACTAATATGACAAAAAAGGTGTACTCTGGGTGACTAATTGTGGAAAACTGAAATACAATCATTAATTAATCACTTCATTTAATTTCATTAGAGAAAGAAAAAAAAACCATAGATGACTAAAACCTGGTGACAAACACTGCAGATCCATCTTATAAATTGTAGCGCTGGTGTTTGTATATTTTTGTGTTTGTATTGATTTTACATGGCATGTGGGATAACAACATCTGTGTATAAATTATAGATTTGAGGTAAATTAAAGTAATATAAAATTTAGATCATATCAAAGCTACATACATAATTTAACATTTGATTAGTAATTTCTAAGCCTGACCACTGGAATCAATTTAAAATTTATTTTCATGTTCTCATTTGGGGCAGGGAATGGCTTGGATGGGTGGAGGATGGGTCTTTCACAGACTCATCAGAACAATAGATCTAATAACGAAATTTTCTGCTAAGAATTAAATCCTCATAACAGGATTTTTTTTTTTGTTTTTTTTTTTGTAGCCATGCTCTCCAATTTCCAGAACATTTACGCGACCGATTGAGCATCGAAAAAATACAGTTTGTAATTTGCATGATCAACGGAATAAAACTTGTATGCATGTTGACCTGTCTTAGTAATAGCCCAGATGCATTCATTTTATCAAAAACTATTGTGGACTCGTTCTTCATTAATACATGAGATGAAAGTAGATCAAAGTATTAGATGAAAGTATTATATAATCTGCAAAGTTGCCTCCACTTTACGGTTAATACCACAATCATTGCAAACAGATGTTAACAAATGTATTTGTACCTGTGTCACTTTCCTTTCACAGACTCAAAGAGTTTTCAGACAATTATTTCCATCATATACTTCACAAACACTATTATCTATGAAATCATACTATATAGATGGACGGAGAGTACAATGCCCTTCCAAATGGGCACAAAACGGTACCTACGGGGCTCAACCCTGACAGAGGACTAGAGAACTACAAGAGGGCTAGCTAGGGTGGTACGAAATTAGACCTACTGAAAGTTCATGTACCCCTGATATATTATATACCCTAAATGATTGGCTCCATCTAATACTGTCCCTTCAATGATACCTTGGGGATGTTCAACTCAGCTATAAAGTGTGAGAGGTCAAGCCAGGTCGACACTGGCCACTGATAAACTTTCAATATGGTTGGAGTTTAAACAGACCTTTACTGATCTACAGTACAATATAATAAATTCCACAAATGCTATGGGGTGCCATCAGATCTAAGCTTAATATATACATACATTCATTAGTCATGAGCTATTGATGAGAATTTATTTCCTGTTTATCTCTTTTCAGTCGATTTAAAAAAAAATTCAGGTCACATGTCAAACCAAAGATTTTCAAATATGCTAGAAATTCCAAATCTGGTCAGCTGATATATATACAATCTTAAAATTGTTTCAAGCTGTATGTTCTGCTACCTTTATTGAATAAATTTTACATAGGCTCACTGACATAATTACACACAGTATGTCTTAGTCAATTTAAGTTTAATTTGTCAAATTTGGCAGAATTGAACAATGCTGGTAACATTTAGGGACACATATCAAGCTTTCAAAGTCAACCTTTATTAGTGATTATATAACCATATGCTTGAGATATTGAGTGTTCAAAGTTCTCTTCCTAGTTAGCATTTTGATGATTTTCACCCAGTTTGTCTTTTCTTTGAGATGAATTTGAAGCCATCACCTACCCCACGTCAACCATTTTCCTTCTCCTCCTCAAGCGCCCCACCACCACCCTTCCTCACCCTCCCAACAGCAACAGAAACAGCATTTGATCCCAAGCAATCACTTTTCACTGTGCAATTTTTTTTTTTATTTATACTACTTATCACCAATTAAGCATTAAGTACTATTAAAAAGTGAAAAGTTAAAAAAAAAAAAAAATTACAATTAGCCTACAGTTTATTTTGGTTGCAATAAAATAAATTCTCATTAAAATACCAAAATGTTTTGAGCCTCAAGTCTAATTACTATATTCTAACATTGCTTCCAGGGACTTTGCAAGCATACCATTAGACAACTAAGCGGGTGGTTGGGCCTGGGGCCTTAACAACGGAACAATTCAAAGAGATGGATATCTCCCCCTCCCCCCCCCCCAAAAAAAAATAACAAAAAAATTAAGATACATGTAGAAGGATTTGTTGCCAAACTTGGTAGAGCTTGAGGGGGGAGGGGGTAAACATTAACTGATATAAAACCTGTAACAATAGATCATAACTGTGGGTGTCACTGAGGTACATTCTCACGGTGCAACATAAGGTTCCAAATGAACTTAAAGGGATAGCCAAGTCTAAAAATTCCAAACATTTATATCGCAGAGCAAGTATAAAGAAACATATAATAGTCCAACTGTTTTCTTGATAGCTTGTTCCATTGCCGAGATATAAACTTTTGAAATGTATTCATCTTATGCAAATCAGTATTGTGTAGTAAGTTGTGATGTCATACAGTACCATGGACAATACATGTACATCAAAACTGTTTCTTGTTTGTCATTGCTTTTCACTGATGCAATGAGGGACGGCCTCTATATTTAAATTATAAACTGTTTGGTTGTGATGCAGAAGTTGATCGAGTTTGTCCAAACTTTGCAGTATCATCCTTGACTATAATAGGAAGAATTTAAGAAGAAAACAACTTCCTGTTTTGGGATATTTACAAGGGGCAGAGTGTGACCAGGTAAAGGATATGGGAACATGAAAACCGTTGATGGGAGAGGGGCAAGTGCAAAAAGTTTGGTAAAATCAGATTAATTTTACTTTATTCTCAACAAGAATGATGAAATTTTGGCAAAAGACTTGAAAGTTTTGTAACGATGTAGCAAACTATGACATTAAATTTGTGGGACACAAAAATTTGCTATTTTGCACTAAACTAAACGCTCTCCTAGTCAACAAAAATGATCACAAAATATGAAACTTACAAAAGTTATTCTTCACAAAACAGGAAAGATCATGTTGCCTGCAGCAAAAAACATAATTGTGCAACCCATGTGAAGTAAAGCTTGGGTGCAGCTGCTGTGCTGTTGAGCTATTAAAACCAGCACACAAGTCAAAGGTCAAAAGGTTTTTTGGCCCACACTGATGAGTCTGACTAGAATAGAGATTGTCTGGTTGGAAATCTTCCTTCTCTTTCAGAAACTTGAGTGTGATTTATTTACGAGAAAACAATGTACATATCAATTTTGACAGCTATTTATTATATCCAAGGAACAATTTAAACTCCAGGACTAGGACAGATGTTCCAAGGTGTAATGAAAACTAAAACTTCCCCAAATGTCACACTTTTCCACTGACAATTACACACATGACAGTAGCAGTGCTTCAATATTATTAAAATTAATGTCGATAAAAAAAATGTTAAGGAAAAGGAAAGTGCAAAGGAAAGAGATTGGAAATATAGGTCAGAGGAAGGACCTACATTTTAAAATGGATCTTTCTTTCCTCCCGTGAACAAGGTTATCAAGATAATGAGGGTAAGACCCAGAGGGCCAAGTTTCAGGGGTTGAAAATATACCAATGTGGAGACACCCAGCAGGTGTAAAAAATTGTCACAATTCTGAAGATTTCTTATAGACTCTCTTGACTTGACACTGGAATAGTTAATAGAAAATTATTAAACCAAAGACAACAAAAAAAAGGTAAGGAAATAGAAAAAAATTTGCATATATTGATCTGTAACTTTTAATTTATGACAAAACAATAAACCCGGGACAAGGGGTGGTATGATGTTCAGACATCTTACCTACTGTAACGACGAAATCCGAAGGAAATATTCCGATAAAAAAAACCCTTGTAGGCACTTAAAATAATTGAATGAGAAGGCAGGGCAATGACCGGGGAGCTGGTCATAGAGGAGGGAGGGCGCACAGTGTTAAAGGATTACCAAGGACATTAAAGGCACGTAGAACGTGGTGCTAAGGCTGTGAGGAGACAGGTAAGCTAGGAGCGAAATAAATTGTGCAGTTTTTGGAGGAAATTATTCAGGTTTGAATAATGTTTTACAAAACTTTTAAGACAATAAATATATTCAACTAGGGCTTTAAACCATACCTAAACAAAAGGTTCTAAACGGTTGGACTGATTGGCCAAACCATCTACAACCACAAAATTCCACACCTTACCAGGTTTGAATATTTATGAGGGACAAGCAAGTACCTGTCCTCTCACAACTCTGGCCTGTACCTAGAAATGGTTACCAGTTAGGTCGACACTGTACAGCGAGAGTGTTAACGATATGAGGAGACAGGTAAGCGAGGAATTAAAATAAAGTTATCGTGGTTTCATCACTGAGCATGAAACAGGATAGGGTAGGAAGAAGTGTGGAAATTCTTCAATTAATTCTACCAGAATGGTGAAAAAATAGGTCTGCAAACAAAAGCCCTTATTTAGCAAATCACACATGAAGATTTTAATTGTTAACTTTTAACATAAAGAACTATTAATTAGCAAAGCTCTTCACTAGGAATCCAACTTCGCATTTTTGCATGTGATGTTGTGAATCACGAGATAGTTTACAAAGAAATGCTCTCATCCACGAAAACACTAGAACTAGGAATTGAATACTAATGAAAACTTGAGAGAAATATATTACAAGGCAGAGCCAGCCCAGCTCAATGACAAACTTATAAACATCTGACAAAGTTTAATTTCAAGAAATTTAGGTCAGTTTTGAATCTAAATTTCAACCTGATGAGAGTACTCACAGAATGTCTGACAGGGGGGAGGGGGAGGGGGGAATGTTAGACTATGCTGTGACATGAACATCTCTTCCTTCACATTAGTCCATGACAGGTGCTGTCTCTCTTGGGATTTTGTTCTCCTCTGCACGTAGACCACGTCATGAAAACGTTTAATTTGTCCATTATTTCAAGTTATGTATTGGTGTACTTGTTTTGCCATCAAACATGTATGAAAAACATTTTATGCATTTTGCCTTTGACACCATTCTGCAGACAGAAATTCTTCTAGCTGTTTCATGCTTGGAAAATGTCATTAAAAGCCTTAAAATAGTGGCAGAGTTATCTCGTCTGCGTAAAGGCACGTAGGACTGAATTGCCATTTTACTGCACTATGATTTTCCATGTAATAATATTTCAATATCAGATGAATATAGGCTTGTTGAATGTCTAATCTGGCTTGACGGATGTCCAAACTTAGAAGCAAGAAAGAAAACATTTACAAATTATCCAAGCTTTTCACAGCAAATTGATTTTGATAAATATTTCAACGCTATTTGATACCTCAATACAAATATCTTAACAATGCATAGGTTGACTGTAGTCAAAGTTTCATACCAAATAATGACAAAAGAGTAAAACTTTCCTATTTGCATTCCAATCTGCCCCACCCCCCTTCCCCAGTGTCAGTGTCTCCCAGTGTCAGTTGTCAAGAGTTATGTTCACTAATGCTCTGTAGGTTGACCATAAATCATGTGCATTTATGAACACTGGAGACTAGTAAGAGAGAAGCAAAATAAAGTTATGCTTATTACTGCAAATGTAACATATAAGTGAACAACCCAAAACTTACTGGTTTGGTTAATTATTTCTGAATTATGATACCTGTCTCCCACATACAGACACACTCCGATCTGCCCTACAGTAGGTTCAAGATCTGGTAACATTCTTGCATTGCGCCCTCCCAATAAATGAATTTTTTTTTTTTTTGGGGGGGGGGGGGTTACATTTATCCATCAAAAAATTTAGGGGCAAACCCCCATAGCTTAAAAAAAACTTGA
>JAAAKB020314365.1:0-25239 GCA_010014835.2 Apostichopus leukothele | reverse complement strand
GATAGAAATACAGGAGCGCTGGGGGGAAAAGGGGAAGGAGAAGGAAGGAAGAAAAAAAAGGAAGAGCGGGGAAGGGGGGGGGGGAGGGGGGGGGGGGGGGGGTGGTGGGGGGGGATTGGATGCGAGGTTAGGGAAGTTTTGAGGATGACAATCCTTCCGTTACCCCTTCCAGACCGGTTGTTGTATATATATGCTACTTTAAGAGACTCTCGCTGTTATTGGTCAAGTACCAAACCAGTCCAACTGCACACTCAATGTTAACATTGAGAAGAGGGTTAGTGCACTGGAGGGCCATCGGGGTTGTCTGTAATATAATTCTAATTGATTTCAGTTCAAACTTGATAATTTCAGTTAAGATTAAAGTTGGTTTTGTATAAGGGGTTGTGGTATAACAAATAAACATTTACCTTAGCTACCAAGCCACCCAGTACCTCAATTAAACTAATTTCTGAGAAATAAAACAATTAAGAAAACAGACCCAAAGAATAAATAAATTATTTATCACAGTACTGACATATTTTATCAATGACTTTACAATATATAAATTGATCGGAAACTGGCATACTTAACAAATCATCTAACAATCTGGCCACGATGTTGCCATTTTAACATAGATTCAGTTGTGTTGCTTTTTTTTAAATGCTCCTTAACCTACCACGTATACCTAAATATAATTACTTTGGTACAATATAAAAACTTAAATCATATGACAGATTGATTTACACAAATTAATTGGCAGAGCAATGAGAACCCTTTAAGATGGCAGATTCGACTATCTTTGCGCAATAATCTTTAAAAAACAAAGACTGTGTGTCACCATAATCTCATCTTATAACCAATTTCAGAAATATGTGCTCCCTATGATCCATCAAAACATTTCAAAGCATAATCTTAAATTCCGCAGAGGAAAATTTAATATATTATTGGAATATAATCATCCCTAATATTTCACTTTAGTTGCATACAAGTGGTTAATAACATTTAGTTCTTTAACTGAACAAAACTATTTTCAACCATACTGTCAAATTCCGACAAAGGTTTATAGCATGAGCCCAGTAGATGAAAAGGTGTTGAAGCTACTTCTAGCATTTAATGACAATCTTAAATTAGTAAACATTAGTAAAACTTTAAACTGCAAGGAGCAAACCGCAATTTTTTTTTAAGGGCACCTTTTTTTCCATCAGGGTTAACGATTTATTTATATCAAATTGAGCTAAGAAAGAGGAAACAGGATTGGGGACTTCATTTTGCATATTGACAATGTGTACCTGACATTTTTAGAGATATTGAAATGGACAAAATAGTACATCATACTGGTTCTACTATATAACCACCATCAGGGGGGTTGGAAGCTTCCAAAAAGTGTGGGGGGGGGGGGAGGTACAACATCAGAGGGGCACTTTCTCATTCCACAACTACCACTCGTTATGCTATAAACCGATACACACCGGCCATATCACTTATATATATATGATGTGTTAGTATGCTACAGTATGATGTACGTGAATAATTAAAATAAAATTTTAAAATTAACAAAGGCTTAAGATATCCAAAAGACAGTTCTTCATCAAATTGGCACATTTTATTTGCCAGTAGGGCACATTTGCTATTTTGGAAAAAAAGTGTGGGGGGAGGCACGTGCCCTACGGCTCCTACCCCCCTGACCGCCATAATACAAAAAATGTCATAATTTATAGGACATGGGTATTGTGTCCCACCTTATATTGTTGGTGCCCCTCTGACCCAGAATTCTTGGCTACATGCCATTCCCTATCAATCTTTAAATCTTACGTGAATAACAACTTAAATGCACCTCTAACAATATAACACATATTTGACAAATGAAAGAACTTTATGTACAAAAGATGTACAGTGTCATGCAGAATGAAGTCAATATGAAACTCATTAGTACTTGAAATATCATACACAATCTAATAGAATGGCTTGTATAAACTTTGGGAGTACACATTAAAAAAAAATAACACAACCAAGAAATAAACAAACAAAACATGACTTGGGTTATCTATCATATGGCAGCTTTTACAAGCCAAATTGTTGTAGAATCTCCTTGTTTTTGTAATTCTTGTTTCACAAATGTCTCACAAACTATTGTCAGAGGCTCCGAAAACTTCTAAATGTTTGCATTTTACGCAAACATGTCAAGAACTGTTGCATTTGTGAACTTCTCAGAGGTGAATAAAAAACCCTATAATTTCCCCAATCTTATAACTGTTCTCACAATAGAGAACACTTGCTGATTATTTTGTTTAAATGGTACATGGATTATGTTGTCTATTCTCACTATTTATTAATCACTTTTCATACTTCGATGACCATTGCTCAGTGACCTATGCTAAACCAGTAGCTCCAAACAAACAGATCTCATAAAGGTTTCAAGATTAACAATGAAACACAATCTTCAGTGAAAAACAAGAAAAAGTACCCTGTTTAGACTTTGTATTTTTTTACACAACTGCATTATTCCATCATGCCAAGACCAACTAATGATAAGACCAACTCCCCTGCATTTATAAATCAGAAATGCCACGAGGTGAGTAGCACTTGACGTACACCATCCAAGAAGTAAGCAACAACCTTTTTCGTACTGGGGAGAACAAAATCTGAACATTGGGCAGGGGAGGCGTCAACTTGACGTACACCATCCAAGAAGTAAGCAACAACCTTTTTCGTACTGGGGAGGGGGCTAAGACCTTAAGTCGTCTAAGCCAGGGGTATCCTAGCTCTACCCTTTGAGAAACTTTGGTTAACTGGATGATGCTTGGATACAAATTTGTGCCTAAGCTTCACGTTATAACGTTAGGCCATAATGTTAGGCTTACAGAACAACAAACATTGGCAGCGTTATACAAATAGTAGTACCAGTAGCACTGTCACTACTATGCTAGACCAAAGCGTCTATATCAGTAGGCTATACCTGGTGGATGTCTTTTTCAGATGACACATGTTGAGAATAAATTGTTGAGACTCTCTTCGCTATCTTTTCATGCATTTGTTTTCTTCACATTTCAATTTTTTTTCATTGAAATTTTTGTTTTTGTTTTTTTCTTTTTGGATATCGTAATTTCTGTTTATTCTGACAGTTTAGAAACATTTTGAATTCTACAATGCTCTGTGCGCAAGTTTCCACAATATGCGTCGTACATACAGAGCACAAGGTAACTGTTAGTTGTGTACGCTTAAATGATCAGTGATTGTGTGAGGTTTTGCAGGTCTGGTAATTTAGCTTAATTCCACTGCTTCTTCGTAGTGATCAGTGGAGAACTATATATGATAGAACCATAGCATGTGAATCTCATTGGGTTCAAACAACTGGTTAAAGGAGACTTATGTATTCTGCGATGTTTGTGTCTCTTAATTTGTCTTTATGCTGGTTCGGTTTGTTTGAAAGATAGATTTCCGAATGTCTTGATAATCGCAACGAGTTGTGACATGGGAAAAGAATCGAAAGTTTACTTGGTAGATGACAAACAACATCGTATTTTCGACGAAACTTGGAAAAGTGGCATCTTTGATGATGATAAATAATGGGAACAGTCTTTGACATAGGTATAGCACTCATTTGATTATTTCCTCTGCATGTGTGTGCATATGACCGGCTTTATAGACATCAACTTGAGGATTAAGGAAACGATATGCTGCATAGATATACCCTGCAAAACTCAGACATAGGTGGTTTATATTAAACAGGTAAGGTAAAGTAGTGCCTTATAAGTTTATACTGTATATACTTTATATGGTTTATAGTTTATACAGTTTATACTGCAGATGGAATCATAGAGCAACTGAGGAAAATTTGTCCTGAAGTCAAGTACCAGAATAATCATACAAGGTAACCTGATAAATTGCAAATGTATCACCTTCTGAACATTGATGACAGATCACAGTCATTTATGGTGGAGTGTGGAAAACCCTCTCAGCTACTTTAAAGAGGAAAAGTCAAATCCTGACACAGAAAAGCCATTCATCAGGAATAGTTAAGACTTCAAATGAGAGTCCATCAGCATCATATCTGGGCAAATATTTGGACAATATCTGTCACTGAATGTCCTTTTGGAATACCAAGCACTTATAATGGCAATTGTAATGGCTTAAAGGGGTCAAGTGTTCTGTCAGATAAAATCCCCAAGGTCTCATATATTGAGAGTATGGAGCTGTTTAAGATATTGTGCAGTAATTTCTGACTTGGAAATGACATCTTAAACAGATTCTTAAACCTGGAGCATGGATGTACACCTATGGGTAAATTGAGCAATGAAATATCACCCTGACATGGTTCAGGAATTACCAATTAGGTTCTTAAAAATACAATCAATCTTAATTTCATAACGCCAATATCAATTAAGGTCTGACCAATTATGTGTTTTTTCTGCACACCATGTAGTCCTGTACACCAAAATTTCATGCTGAAACCAAAAGCATATTACTTGACCACATCCCGAACTAAAAAGAAAGGTTTTCAAAAATTAAATTCTGCTTGCCTTAAAAGCAACCATTGACTTGAAGCTCCAAAAAAGCAAATATGGAACTATTTATGTGAGAATCGAACACATGGTAGAAAGTAACTGCTTAACACTTCCACTCTGTCAAAAACAGTTGTATTAATACCACAGAGTCACTTTGCAGCAAATCTCATTGAAACAAACTTCTACTACTTGCAGTATCTTGCACAATCTGATGAGTTATATTTTATTGTGACCTGAGAGTGACCTCTCTCCACTGATAATCAGCCACATTCAACTAGAATTGCTGTGAAATTATCCCATAAAGTGAATCTAAATCAATCCGTCTTTTGACTATCACAGTGTTTGGGTCCAATCATTTGAAACACCTAACTATCACCACTCTACCATTGTCTTGGATCACATTTTATTCTGAGAGTTATACTTCTAACAAAAGTACAGCCTTGCCGTGAAGAACATTAAAACCCTAACAAACTATACATTTTGGCAATTTTAAATCGATTTCAAATTAATTCCATTCATTTTAACTTTACCTAATATTAATGTTTATTAGAGTAAACTGTCACTATGTATCCATGTACTCATACCAATGTAAATGTTTTGGATTCACTTCTTCAAAAGGTAAGCATGCCTGTTGACTTCGGTAGGCAAGTAACATGGACTGAGTTCAAAATAACTTTTGTTTTAACACAGGTTGATTCTCTAGGAAGATTGTGCTAGTTCTACTATTGTCCTGTGAAGTGAGTAAACGAGTGGGAAAGGAACACCATTACTTTACAATACCAGATCACACACAGACATCATCAAGGTACCAGCCCCAGATGTAAACCAAATTTGACTACATGGTTCTTTAAGCACTAAATATTTACATGTACTGCTATCAAAATGGCACTTGGTTTCTATTTCAAACTATTCACAAGCACCAAACAAAAGGGAGAATTTTGTTGCTTTTGTAAACATGACTAAGTTTAAGATTCCCAATGAATCTCACCCTGCTGCTGCTGCTCAAATTTCGTAGGCAGCAAGAAAGATGCAGATGGCACAGGAGGTTGTAAAATGAAAGGCGGCAGAGCAAGATACCGTAAGTAAAAGTACCGCAACATCTAACTGAGACTATCCTACTTCTTTGTTGGAGGAGGTGGAGCAGCACGAACCGGTTTGGCACCCTCATCCTTTGATGGAGTTGAATTATTCCAGTTGCTATTATGCAATCCAGTTGAGCTGATGGGTCGTTTTGGTATGGTTGGTTTAGGCCCTGCTGGCTTAAGGGCTGCCCTCTGTGTGGTCACAGGGGATGGTCTCGAAGGTGGTGTGGGCTTTGGGGGTGGTCTGTTAACAGGTTTCAATGGCTGATTGTTCCAAGGTTGAACTATGGACACTGATGGTTGTATATCACTGTTATCTGGTTTGTTATAATTGGCTGCGGGACGACTCGGCACCTGTCTGGTTGGAGGATTAGTTTCGTCAGGCCATCCATGCTGCTGATGACGACCATTGGAGACACCGCTTCCACCAAATGTCTTTTTTGGTTGTGATGCTCCTGTAGCAGTAGGTCGTGGTGGTGGGGGTTTCCTTGGACTGTTATGGGGAAAAACAAATGAATATGTTAAAATAAATTCATGTTAATACATAAGATGCATTTAATATGCTTATTAAATCAATAATATTCACAGCCATAACAGGGCTGGATGGCCCGGTTGGCTAGTACAGGATTAGCAATCACACTGCAGTCATTACAATCTTCTTCTTTCAAGGTTGTTCGTAATTTTCCCAGTCAGAATTTTGAGGATTTTGTGCTGATAAATCAACTATTGAAAAGTTTTCAAAGAATTCAGGAAAAAATAATCAATCATAAATTCCATAAAATGTGTTTTAGATCCTGACTTCTGAAAGTAAAATTCCGCAACAATCTTACTGGCATTCTGAATAAAAAAAAGCAGCTCCACTTGTAATGTCTTTACAGTATGTAATGCCAATCATGAGGTCACAAATTCAATTCCTAATGTTACCAACAAATTTTGCACTCTTTCTATACTGTCTGAATATAAAATATGTAATATAAAATATGTTTTTTCCCAATGTGTAAATTAGTGACATACAAACCAACACAGCAAAAAAGTTATTTGGATCAGGGAAAGCATCCTGAATACAATGTATAGGGTAACATTGTGGAAATAGGTAAAATGTCACCCCAAAAAAGGTCATATCTCATGTAAACAATCAGACGTAACTTCTTGCAAGATGCAAGCTACATTGAAATCAAAACAACACCTTATTGTTGTGATAGTTTTAAACAAACATGGAGGCTTAACCTTTCATCATGCAGACCGAGGACTAATCACTCTCTGTATTTATACATAGTATTTGAAACTGAGACTTTTCATCCTTTAACAATTCTATAAATCAATACTAAATCATATTTTTACTCTTACAATTGAGAAATGGATGGTGAATCATGCTACAAAGGTATAAAAAATGCTACAAAGGTATACAGTAAAGAATGCTACAAAAGGTAAAAGGTATAAAACGATTGCTGGATGCCTCCCATATTGGTTACATTTTTAAAAAAATTAAGAAATTTGTTTTATAACTTTTGTCAAATATAGTCCAACTTAGTTAAGTTGGTTCTGTAGCATGTCTATCTCTTCAAATGAAACACCAATAACATCAAATGTCATTTACATATAAACAAGATCATGCTTTCCAAACCTATTTAATGACAGATCAAACCAAAATAACTAAAAAGCCAAGACCTAGACATAAAAGCTTGTATCAAAGGAAAAAATAGAATAAAAACAAAACATATCAGATGAGTAAAGGGTTGCACGATGGAATAGGATAAGAGGTAGATTTTCTTAGGCTTTACTTACTCTGAGAACTCAAGGCCTTATTTCTCATATTTAACTTCTATTCATGCCAATGAGAGGTACTGCTAAAACCGGAAATTTACCGTCATACTTGTAAGTAAATGTTAGTGTCCATCACACAGAGTTTCAGTTAGAGCACAAAACATGAGAGGGCAACCTACAAAATGTCTGCCCTTATGTCATTTTTAGCATCCTCTTAGGATTCCCAAGCAGAGAATTTTAGGGGATGTTCCCTCAACTAGTTTTGGGATGAGTCTGCCAAAGTTTGGAGACATAAAAAACAACTATTGAATGTCCTTTGTAGAAGGCAAATGGGTGAAAAGGAGGGGAACATACTATCTGGAGTTGAGGGGGTTGTTAATAAAAATTTGCATACTGCACACAGCAAACTGACATTCTTTGACATGCTTGACATAATAAACAGGCTCGAACAAAATCAGAAATTTTGTTTCAAATTACCAAGACTGGTTAGTGTCACATTCTTTCAGCTTTTTTAATCTCAGAAATTTCATGCACTGACTCAAATCTACCTAGTAAAGCAATCCACTTTGCCCAATGGCTGCTGTGAAATACAGCAATAACTACATACTACATTTAATACTACACTATGTCAAGAGCACTACATATTATAGGGTATCATATTAATGGGCACAACATAAATATAGTTTCATGATATAATGGTATGTTCAAAAAGCACTAACTATGTTAATGTCAAATATATAAGCTATAAACAAACATCTATGTAGTAACATTTAATGAATTGTGCAAGACATAAAGTCAAATACACTGAGGATTCCTACAAAGTTATGTCACATGCTTTGCATGTATTATTTAAAACTAATCGAAAATTGTAAGATGCTAGGTCATGCACAAAGTGTATCAGAGGGTGCCACGTCAAAAGCTCTGTGTATCTACATAGGATGTTATTTGTAATGCATTGGTTTTGTAAGACGAATAAGGACGGCTTGTCAAAAACATTGCAGAGATATGTAATACATCACAGTTATTGAACAGTGAACGGCAGCCACAAGTACTTAAATAATGGAATGAACTAATTAATACATGATGTTCCATTCAAGGAGGCCTCTTCAAGTTCAGCTGTTCCTCTTTATAATTCAAGTCGAAAAATTACAACATATCTTTGTTGATGTTGCTTCTTACACAAGAGAGCTTCACTTACAAAAATAGGATACTATCTACATCAATAAAGTATATCATAACACACAGCCATATTTAAGCTATCCACCCAGATATTACCATTCATTAACCGCTTCCTTCATAATGAACAGCAATTGTATCACTTAGATATTAAAATAAATCCATGGTCATTTCCCATATCTTGCCCTCCCCCTTCCTTCCTTCCCTCCCCTTCCCCACATCCACACTGACCATTAACTATATACACAGTCATTGCATGAGCTGTTTCACACCATATCAACAAACTACAAAGCAGAGATCTGTTGTTATTCTTTGTCTTTTGCGTTAGAGCAAGCTTTTCCTGTAACCGGTTAATATTAGTTTGCCATCTCGGTCAAAATAATCTTATTAAACAAACCTCTTCCACCAGTTAATAAATTCCTCATTGTGTAGCAGAATGCATGACACAAAGTCGCCATCAAAATACTTTCAAAGTTAGAAGCTTTAATATGAAGATTGAGACCCACCACAGTGTTAGTGACTTGGCACTATGGTAGACAAGCTAAAGGGGCTCATTAAGCTTTATTGGTGGTTTAAACTCATTTATCGATGCGGAAAAATTCAGAAAGTAAACCAGAGTTGATTGATAAACTCTTAATCAAATATCCCAAACCTACCATCATCAACTCCAAGTTGAGGCTTCTGGTAAGCCTCCAG
Source organism: Apostichopus leukothele (assembly GCA_010014835.2). Taxonomy (NCBI): domain Eukaryota; kingdom Metazoa; phylum Echinodermata; class Holothuroidea; order Aspidochirotida; family Stichopodidae; genus Apostichopus; species Apostichopus leukothele. The sequence continues at coordinate 16,037 of JAAAKB020314365.1, read as the reverse complement.
TGAGTTGCATCATTACTCTGGTGATCATTCATGTTAAAACATCAGGTGTTTCTGTGCAAGTGATACATCTTTCAACTACTGGTGGGTCAACTATATGGGGCTCAGATGTGAATTGTTATTAAAGAGAAAGTGCTGAATCTCACACCATATTAGTAGTTTCTATGCACTACTGGTGGCATCTACAAATTCAGTTGGACATACAAGTACAAAGTATTGTGCAACACACTTACACATCACTAACCAACTCTTTGAATCGTCACTTATTTATCCCCACTTATTATCACCACTAACCCCCCTCCACCAGCTCCCTCTCCCCCAGCTCCCCCTCCCCCCACAAACTCCAAGAGGATAACATCAATTTGATCAGTTTTAAAGGCAGCCACTTTGTAATATTTGTTGTTGAAATGTTTCCACATTTTTAATTTGATCTTTGTTCTTGGGTTATAAGAAAGAAACAATTACCTTTACATAAGAAGCAAGCACAGGGGTAGGGGAAATTTCTGGATGTGGTTAAGTGTGCACATATCATACTTTGTATGTATCTAAAGATCAGCATAAAACAGCATGTGAGGAAAATCAGAGAAAAATATCACCAACCTTTCAAGTAATTTTGGGCTATGAAATGGAAAAAATATGATACCTACAAAAAGTGATTGTTGAAAGTATAGAAAAAAAATGTACCAAGAAACAAAACAAGAAGTGAATACAGACAATAATAATTGTTCAAGGTGCTCAGAAGTCAAAGATACACCGGAGAGGGAAAAAAAATGTGAAGTCATGACTGTTTAAGAAATGAGATACAAGGATAACATGAGAAGAAGGGTTGAGGTATGGATATAATGTCAGCTTGCTTGCACGTTAATCTTTGATTATGCTTTAAATATGCACATGCTTTAAAATATGAATGCCTTATTCCTTCATAAACATGAAGTATTTTCAATAATATATTTTATTTTCTCCCATATTTGTTACAGAAATTTTCAGATTTTTCTGAAGAAATCTGGTTCTGGCCGATAGAAGAAAACTCTCTCAAAACTCCCGACATGGGCTACTCGAAACCATTCTGAGTTGTCTTGAGGTGTAGACAAGGCTTCAAAATATAATAATTAGTTAAGAATATTTTGGAAGTTTGAATGGTCAAAGCTAAATCAAAGGACAGCACGAGCAAGAAGCGTTCACTTATATCAGAGGGATATTAAACAAGATGATTGAGGATGCCACTACACCAGATGCATGGTGGGATACTTGCCGATAAATATATCCTGAGGAAGCAGGCTTGGTGACTTGGGCATATCTGCCCTTTGCAGCCCTGTCAGGCTTCCTTTACGAAGAGCAACACAAAAACAAGACATGGTTGAAAAGAGGGGCCAACCAACATTTAGCAGTTCTACAAGGCTACAAACTCATTTATCACAACAACATTTTTAATAATCTATAGATTCCTCTCTTTTTGTTTGCACCATTTTGTTCAAATTTAACCTTTTAGTTCAATTCTCTGATGCATAGGGTAACAGATGGGGGTAGGGGAGTGACATACCTAAAAAAATGCAGGGAATTTTTTTTGCCCTTTTCTCTGCCTTTGTTGAGCCATTCCTAATCTTATGATTAGAGAAGTCACAGGCAAATTTCAAATTAGAAGAAAGTAACAAAGTTAACTGAATGTGTAAGTGACGAACACACTAGTATACTTCACATCTTCAGTCGTACATTTGTATCAGTTTGCTCAAAAGAAGAAATGAAGTAGGTAATGGATCAAAGTATATTTGACCACAATCTGCTGATTGCATTACTAGTTGTTGAGTGTGACAGTGTTTCCACCCCACCACATCACCAGTCATGATGAAATATGACACCATGTATTGTCAAAGTAACCAAAGTATAAATCATTGTTAAGCAGACTGCTGCTTGATAAGGTAAACACAAAATGCTGATACCTAAACAGGACCAAAAAGTTATCCTTCAAAGGGAAGGTTAATTGACAGGATGAATGGGAATGTTATAAACAAAATTAGTACTATTAAGATGTAACTAACACATGGTTTAAGTCTCTTAGATCAGACTTTTAAAACTAGGGCGTCATTTACGAACATGTCTCAAAACAGTTGTTGTCACTGATGTATTTCAGGGAGGGAGAGATTTAACTTTACCATAAGTTTGGTATTTTCTGTACTACTACATTATGACACATAACAGTCTCAATTGATGATCAATAATGCTGTGTTTGATACATAAAAATCTGATCCAGACATAAATGAGACTTGTAGAAGCCTTCATAAAGCTATTCTCTATGAAAATAATCAAACCTTGTGACAAAGTCAACATGTAAACACAGATTTGGTTTGCATTTGAATGTCATATTTTGCCAATCTTACCAAGTATGACCTAAATGAAACTCTTCTCTGTGTGTTTCACAAAATTATGATGAATCAGAAAGTAATCAATGAATGCATTCATTCCTCAACAATTGGTCGACTAGATCACTTTATGTATTAGTATTAATCACATGTAAAAAGTGAATAGGATTTTTTATTAAAAACTTTTGGGTATAATTTCAAACGAAACTGGTGGATTATTCGAATGTGACGAAAGGGATTAATTGCTGACAGGGATGAACAAAGAAGGAAAATACAAATGTACCAAAACAGACTAAAAAAGCTGTTTGGTAGTATAAAAGTCATTAGAATATGGTAGAAATGACATAATTAACAGAGTGCCTAATTACAACTCAAACATTCCCTATGAGAGTAAATTGTTATGGGCTACAGACTACGTTTGTGGTTTATTCAAATGGTATTTCAAATGTTGATATATATTTCTTGAAGAATCAAACTTTCTCTTGTGAAACCAGTGTAACAAACAATCAATATTAATTTGCGCTGTGTATCATCTTCATTATAGAAGATGATACATTCTCAAGCATCAATTCACAATGTTGCATAGTATCAACATACATTTCACTGACATACCTGAACTGACTTCTGGCTTTCATCGCTTTCTCCATAATGTAATCTCTTTTCCAGATGCCGACGATGACGCCTATCACAAACAACGGGATGAGAATGACTAACAGAATAATCATTACTAAACCGGTAGACCTTGGCTTCCCTTTACCTGTAGTGGAGTCAGAGCAGGAGAGAAACAGAGGGGGAAAAGGGTAAGAGAATAGTCTAAAGAAAATATGTAACAATAAATGGTACATACTTTTGTACCCTTTCCTACTCAGTAATATATATATATATGTATGTGTATATATAAATATGTCACCAAAAACAGAACTAGTATTGTTCGATACAGGTGACAAACGCCTACAGTGGAATTACGACCTTCCTTACCTGTTTCGAACCTCTGGACATACAATCAGCGTCCATAGCCTAGTGGTTAGGGTGTCCGCATATAAAGCGGAAGGTATGGGTTCGATTCCCAGTGGAGGCTGGAAGTTTCTTCACTGTTCTGGGCTTTCCAACTCACTATGATTTCAATTATATACGAGGTTGGTATGAAACCAAGTGAACATGGTAACCTCCAAAGCTCGGAGGAACTGCATTCTTAATACTTGCATTCACATTAGAGAGTACAAGAGCACTTCTTGTTTATAAAAGTTGACATGTCATTGAAGGTCAACAAAGGACAGTTTGAAAACCTTGTGAACACAATAGCAGGTTAAACTTTGTTCTAAATGTAGATCCAATCAGTGTCTACAAACAACATCACCAAATGAAAGGTCATTTGAGGTCAAATTCTTTAATTATGGTAAGTCCAAAAGTAACACTTTGATGAATTTTATAAATGGCATGCATATCCACTAGAGTGAGAACTTTACCACCTCCCCGCCCCCACCCTTTCACCTCCCCCGCCCCCTTTCATTTGTGGAGTCAAAGGCCATTCTGATGCCAACAGTAAGCCTTGTAAACTCAATAACAAGGTCACATGAACTTCATCCATTATAGGGGCTTGTGATTTACAGCCAATACAGCATCAGTTGGATTTGAGATTCAGCAGCCAATTCCTTCTGAAGTACCGATGGGTTGCTGCAAAATATGTCTTCACACGTCCACAAATTACAATAATGAACTAACACAGAATTTTGTAAATTTCAAGTGTATTAACAGATCCAGTAACAAACTATACATATTATACATGGAATAATGTACATAAGTAATTTGCAAGGTGATCAATCAGATGCATTCTGCACTCTTTATGGCAAATTGTGAAAGTTCATGTGATATTCCAGAATATATCATACCTATTGCAATATACTGTATTACTTCTGAAACAAATATATATACTGTAAAGCATTCTGGGAGAAGAGAAATCCACAGTCTGACCTCCTCCTTCCCTCCCCTCCTCCAACTCCTTATTGTCCCAGTTTCTATTGCTTTTTTGTTTGTGGCTAAATGGTTTAACTGCTCTGGATAAGTTCATTGCCAATTCATCATTAATTAAACACAACAGTGTCTGTGTTTTATGACTGTTGTACATGTGAGGTTAAAATGTTTAGAGCCCTGACACAATCCTGAGACTTAATTTGTTTACAGAAGCGAATACTTCAATCCAATCCAAAACAATCCTCATATAATTTTACAAATAGATTTACAATTAGTGGTGATATTTATTTGAAGAAAGCCATTAAGTTAACAAGCCTACTGTATAACAGACCTAGTAAAATTAACTATTGGCTGCAATGTTTACTATGTATAATCAATACACAGAGAGATTAGTTATGCAGTACTGACAGGGGACAACTAACCACGGATCACCAGAGATTTCACTACATGAAAACTATCCATCATTCTTGTCTGGAAAATGACTGCAAAGAAAAGAACTACTGTATGGAGAAAATTACATTAAAGAGTGATTCAACAATGTTAGTTAGTCCAACCATATTCCAGTGCAATCTATATTTTTTGTATGTTCATTTTTCTCCATTGTCAAAATATATGAATGTCCCTTGCTATATCTTGATATGATACAATGTGCATATTAATGTGCTGTTTGCTTTAATCCCAGCATGCACCCACTGCACTTATCATTCTGTGTCAGTTGTTATTTAACGTTGTTGGTAATATTCTTTAACATAATAAAAATTCATTCTTTGCATGAGGTCATCTTTTGAGGCATTCTGTAAAATGTATTACATTATTAAAGCATATAACAATATCCTTCCATGAATATTTATGAAAAGTTAATTAGTTAATGAAACTATACTATGGTAAAATACATTCATAAACAGTGGTAACCTTGGCAACCCCTCCTAGACACTTCACAGCTGGATGTAACAGACTGCAGGAGTGATCCATCAAACTGATTCTTGTCTCCTGAGACGGCTGACATCTTATATCACTTGGTTAGCAGCTCTGAAAAGAGGCATAAAAGAGAACTTGTGAATACAACTGACAAGATTCATCTGGATACCGACTAATCGTAGACAAGAGCAATTTTTCTAAATGCCCTCTCTTTTTGAGAGTAAAAGAATTAACCCCAATTGTATAATGTTGTGTCCCATCCCAACAATATTTCATGTGCTACTCTGATCAGAATTCACACTTATGTCCTCTCTTAATGAATTGCTGTAACAATTAAAAAAGAAATATAATATTATACAGTCGACTTAACTGCCTGAAGGTTCAATGTTACCAAAATTGCTCCCAACATAACCTTCCCAACATAATCTCCCAACCTAACTTTCACAGGTTCTCAGATCTCCATACCTGAATTGAATGTAGCAGAAAACACACAATAATAGGTTAAGAAATCATCCCTTTCTGCTCAAACTTCACACATTTTAGACAGCAAAATAAGTTATTCCCCCCCCCCCCCTCCAAAAAATTACGTTTAGTGGTTTCGATTCCTAAACATATTCAAGGTGTGGTAAGCCATACATGTTAATATTTGCGAACCAAATTGAAGACGATTATCTATTGACTAATATATAAACTATAAATGAATGTAGCAGTTAACATGTTGACAAAGTCAATTTAGTGACATAGTGTAACCAGAGGAAAATCCCTCCCAGCGGTTACTTGCATATAAAATACATGACATATGCAGCACGAGTAGTTTGCAAGCTTATCCTGTCTATAGTTCATACTGCATGTACCTTAAAAGCCAACTTTTGACAACCTAAAACAGCAAGAAGGTTATACTATAAACAGAGTTAAGTCAAATCAGTATAAGTTTCACATCTTCATTGAGACATGACCTTTAGAAATGTCATAGGGTTTGACTTCTGCAATCTGTAAATGAACTTTCACCTAAACCAAATTTTGGAGCAATTTCACTTACATTTGGGTAATCTACCATGCACATGTATCTCTTTTGAAGGTAAACTTCTCAAGATAAAGCACTTTTGATATTTTGACACTTGGCCTCTGCTGACCCAAAATGACCTTTGACTTCCAACCAAAAATAATAGGTTCTTGTACTCACTATAAGAAAGACACATGCCAAATATGAGCTACCTGTATGTGATGTAACCTATCTTGGGATAGCATTTTTTGTTACAAGGTTTGTGGTTCAAACACTTTACAGAGTGTGACCTTTGATGACCCCAAATGACCTTTGACCTCCACCATAACCAAGAAGGTTCTTGTACTCATTATAGGGAAGCCAGATGCAAAATATGAAAGTCAATTAAAGTCCTACCTGAAGATATTGTGTTTACAATGATTTCAAGTTTTGACCCGTTGACCTTAAATGATTTTTGCCCTTCACCAAATTGTGTAAAAACACTATAGAGCTATTCTACAATTCATATGAGGTCCTTTGATTGTCACATTTTGTCTTTTGCTGACCCCAAATGACCTTGATTCCTACCCAATACAATAGGGTTCTTGTACTCATTTTACATTAAGCTCCGCCATTCCCTGAAACCTAGTAAACACGATAACTCAAGAAGGGAAGGTTGGACGTATCTCATACTATGTAGTTGGTACACGTTCAGTACAAGATTTTATTGAGGTCAAAGGTCAGTTGGAGTCACCAGACGCCAAATTGTGGAAACCTTGTTTTAAGAGCTACCGTATCTCCCACCGACCAGCCTATCAGATAACATGTGTGTAACGCCTCATATGAATAGGAGCCTATCGGAAATTGGAAATGAGCTTATGGGCATCCGTAGAATCTAAAACTGGAAACTCAAACATATTTGCATTGGCTTTAACATGACGCTCGGAAGCCTTATTTTGCGAGAAAAAAGGTGTACTGTTTGTAGTACAGTGGTTCTATTGGACGTTTTCCGTCGTATTTAATTCAGGTTGGATGTAGTTTCGTTGTGACCAGGCAGCCTTTATGAAACTTAACAGTTAATCTAGTTAGATTTTTTATTATGACCAATCTCAATGCGAAATAATTTTTAAAACAGTGGTAGTTTGGCAATGAGTTTCACAAGCTTTTGTCTGGATCCGCTGTTGATCTCAATTTGTGTAGTCTGTTCCACTAGTTTCAGCATAGCTAGTAGACTTTTGTCACGATTATGATTATGGGACAACTTGAACAAACCTGGGTAGGCCTGTGAGCAAGTTTATGCTGTCTTGGGCAGAATTGGGTTCGTTAACACAACGTGAGGAATACCAGTCAGAATATCAATACACTTAAGATGGCAAAACATCTCCTTAATTATTTCTTAAGGCATTTTCCTACTGGCTATCAGTCATAATTAGCAGAATATAGAACAATTTAAGGAGTTTTGAGACAAGTTTACTGTTGTTGCTGCTAGGATTTTTGGAAGAAAGATGCTCTCACAAGTCACAACCTCAGATTTTAATTGCGTAAAAGATCGCTTTGATATAGGCAGTGTAATGGAGTAATAGCGATATTTTTTGCGCATCAATCTGCAGCTAAAAGACAACATAAACAACGGGGTAAAAGTAAGAAGTTGCGCTAATCGAGTAGCAGTTCAAAGTAGCAGTAAGGTACAGTACCTTATAGGCTTCGGATGCGCGCACACCTAGCCCACAACATTAGGCTTCTTGACTCAATGTGGTACAATTACATACCAAATATGCCATCTGTCCAAGCTTCCTTGCGATATTATGTTTAGGAATATCATGTTTACAAGGTTTTCACATTTTGACCTCTGATGACCCCAAATGACCTTTGACCTCTACCATAAACTATAGGCTTCTTGTACTAAATGTGGTACTTCTACACACAAAATATGAAATTGGTCCAACCTTCCCTTTCTTCAGATATCGTGTATACTATCACAAACGCACGCACGCACACACACATACACCATCATGAAAGCAAAGTTTACAATTATCCTGGAAACCAAAAATGCTGCTAATCCCAGTAAATTTCTAATACTATAACAGCATTTCTAACAAAGATCACAATGAATAGAATGAAACTTGCAGTCATAATATATATACAAATAAACCTATCATAAAGTGGTAAATAATAGAAATGCAATTAACTCACCTTCCAAATGTAATCAACGTAACAATTTCAAATATAACTTCCAGAAAGAAGAAGATGAGAAGTATGGAACAGAGGATGATCTCTGCTCGGAGGACATACGTCTGCCACAGAAGAACAAAGAGGGTGCCAAATGAAACAGGCAAGAGTAAGGCAACAGAGACAGCAAGATGTACCACTTTTTCTGTCAGGTTGCCTTTAGTTCCAAAGAACAGCCTTACACCTTCAATAATTGCTAACATGAAGAGAAGAATCACTTCACCAATTATGTTCTGTGATGGATACGGCAAGATAGAACCTGCATGAAAGTACAAAGGAATATTGGAGTTACTGTAATACCTGAAAGCAAACTAGGGAGGAGTAAATTCAAGCGTACTGAGTGAATTATTCCTTTTCCTCATCAAGCTAAAGGCCATTTTACTTTAAACCAGAAAGTCAAATGGCTTAGTGATTCCTTGCCAAATGAAAAAAAACTTTAGATACAAATTTTACCAACGATCTGAATTGCTGAGCAGAAATGGCAAGTCTTGCAAAATGATAAATTCGAACCGAAGGAGAGAGGGTTGAAAACTTTAAGGTCAAACAATATTCACTTCTGCATTATCAGACTTATTCTGACTGAAACCTGTAATTGACCTGAAATGACCTTCGGCCTCAAGGGAACCTGTGGACATGTATTTAGCAAGAGCTACTGTATGTATATACCAAATTTGAAGTTCAAGCAACTTCTGAAGATATGGCATTTTCATGGCAAGATCTCAGACTTTGACATTTGTTGACCTAAAGCGACCTTCAACCTCGAGGGAAAGCAATAGGGATCATCTGCGCACCACAGGCTACCAACATACTTAGTTGAAACATTAAAGTTCCAGTAACTTTTACTTCTTGAGATATCGTGTTTACAAGGTTTTAAGCCTTTGACCTCTGGTGACCTAAACTGAACTTTGACCTCCATGGAAGAGGATAGAGAAGATCTAATCACCAACGGCTACCTCTTACCAAGTTTGAAGTTCAAGCAATTTTCACTTCTTGAGATATGGTGTTTACATGGTTTTCAGACCTTGACCTCTCTTGACCTCCATGACAAGCAATTGGGATCATCTACGTGCTACCTGCATACCCAGTTTCAAGTTCAGGCAAATTTTATTTTTTGAGATATCGTGTTTACAAGGTTTTCAGACCTTGACCTCAAATGACCTTTGACCTCCATTGAAAACGATAGGGATCATCTACTTACCAAGTGCTACCTAGATACCAAGTTTTCAGTTTTAGGCAACTTTGATTCTTGAGATATCGTGTTTACAAGCCAAGGCATCACATACACGCACATTCACGCCATCACAGGAATCAAAGAGCAAAATGCAATTCCCATTCTCATTAATTAGTATGGACACACATCAATTAAATTCATTTTAAAGTAATTCCATAAATTCCTTATATTTTTCAAAAGACTATGTTTGAATGCAGTTCCAAGCCTCCATAATGTCTTACCAAATGAACCTGGTCAATGACTTTGTAACATTATAGTGAGATAAATTGCTTACCTTTGTAGATATACATCAGCAGCTCACATATCCAGAAGAAGCCAAAGTACCAGCCATTCAGATAAAGTAGAATTTGAAGAGGGAGTGATGAGAGCTGAGACTGAACTAAGGAAGATACTGTGTTGTATGCAATGTAACTACTTAAAACAAGTCTTGGTGCTTTTGACTTGTTATTTGTCAGTGATACATAAGGTAAAATGACAGGTCATAAGGTCAAAGGGTAAGCAACGGTTACAATGCCACTTCTCCACAACTGTAAGGCTCACAGCCTGAGAGCTTGGTGGCCAATTAGCTAAGGCATTGGGCTTGTGATCCAAAGAGCAGTTCGATTCCTGCCAAGTTCATTACATTGTGTCCTTGAGCAAGATGCTTTATGTCCATTGCCTTTCTCCACCCAGGGGTTAAATGGGTACCTGTGAGGTAACTTGTCATTGGGCACAGTATATAACTGCAGCCACCTGGAGGGATTGTCTTTGGGACAGGTTATCATTGACCAGGGGTAATGAAACGTCTGTAAAGCGCTTATAAAACCTTGGTATAAAACGCTAAATCATTATAATTATTTCAAACATGGTGAATGCCCGGGCATGGGCAATCCTGATTGACTGTATGGAGGATCTAAGGTTAATGGGAATAAAGGGCCTAAACTTATGCAATACATAATTTCATAATCTGCAGATCACAAACCATGGTAATGAGGGATAATTCTGCCATAATTTCAAGAAATAATTAAATTGTACATAGTACATACGTTTCATGTGCCTCTGGAAGGTGTTAATATTTTTCTACTACTTGGCTGCCAAAACCAGTCTAGTTCTAGGTTCAACATGTTATATCCAGTTTGATATTATGACACACTTTAGTGAACATAAATTCTCTCACATATATCTTCTTATGTCCTCAATATCTACCAGATTGTGTTCAGATATTACATCCACTTGAAATGTTGGATACAAAGATGAAGAAAATGAACTTCTTAGGCCTCTTTTGGCACATTCTACTCAAAAAGGTTTTAAATATAACCCTTCCAAAAATGTACATTTTCTGAATTTCATACTCTAAATCTGCCACATACTTGTGAAAATAAACCTGTTTGATCGATACTGTAGTTTACACAACAGAATGAAAAAATTGTGAAATTTGCCTATACCTACAAACAATCCCATGTACGAAACTGAAATTGAAATGCCTACAACAAGAGAAAGCCTAGTGCTATAGCCTTGTTAACCTGTGGGTCAATCCAGCTTAGGACATTCAGTTGTGCCTCTGTACTTAATGCCATCATGTTGTCAGCCTATTAATGTCATTTGATCGGCATCTCAAAGGATAACCTAACCCTTATCTGACAAAAACACTGCATTCTAGCAAGTACTATATATACTTCATATAACCTCTGAAATTTACATTGACAAGTGATGCATCTCCATTCTTTCTCCAAAAAGGATACAACTACAACAGTTTTCCCTGAAAATGAGAAGAAAATGATATAATAATAAGAATTAAAAACACATTCAGACATAATTTAAATACCTAAGATGGTAAACCCTAGGATGTACCATACTTTAAGGTGACCAGACATTCCAAGATTTCATGTGCTGTCACCAGATGAAAAGTGTTGCCATAAAAGTCCCCCGATTATATTGACCATCCATGGAATATCCCTGAATTTGTAAAAAGGCCATAAATAATTTCAGTTTCACCTGTTTTGGCCTCTCATTTGTAGTGACAGCTCGAGCCTAGTTTTGAGATGGTATTGTGTTCACTTTCCAGAAAAATCAGCGGATTGGATTTTAGTACTTAATCATATATGACTAGAGAGCTTTGAAGAACTGGATTCTTAGTCATTACCGTTGCAATGTGTTATCATATTACTACCATGTACAAACTTTTAATATCATTATGGGAAGGTAGGTCCAGCTACTAAATTTACATCAGCAATTGAAGGAGTTGATGAAATTGTTATTAGAAAAATCCAATCTTATATAAGAATGAGAACAATCCTAATATTGATACCATTTGTAAAGTTCAGATTCTTATTGATTAGGCCTAGCTCTACAGCAAATCATGCAGTTTCAGTTTTGACAATTATGCCAAAGGACACATCAACACAGGCATTGTAGATCTAGTTATACAAGGATTTTACTGAACCACCTTAACTTACAGTAAGTTTAAAAGGACTTCCAGACATAGCCTATCAATTCAGGATATTGACTAAAAGCATACTTTCAAACTTGTTCAATATCCTGAAGTAGTCAAAACTCTTCAAAAACAAACAAAAATTTTGCGTTCTTGGATTATCAGTTTTTATCTACTTGCATGATAAAAACAATATATGTTGCATTTAACACTACAGGTGAGATGCTCGCCTAATGTTATACCGTCGTACATTCTTATTGTGTGAGGATACATATAAACAAATTGCAGAACTGAATCAATACCTCTGTTTCTTTGGTTTTGCTCCGCCATTATTCCCTAAAATCTGAAAGACAGAATTTCGATATATTTATAGATACATTAAGATGGACCATCAACATATGACAGAGAAGAAAAGACCTAGCAAATACTTTGTTGTCCTCACATTTTTGCAACAGACCTTCGTTTGAAATTGAAGCCTGAAGTATTTGTATCAATATTCATCAGTTTCCACAACTACGTCAGAAACGTCACTCATTCAACACGGTCACGTTATTGCTTCATTCATCCCTTATGCTACGTTCTTTAAATTCAGCTGTATGGTGCATACACAACTCAACATGGCGAATCAAGCTCCTCCAAAACCAGTCGTCCACCGTGGAATTGTGAAACAGGTAATCTCCTATTTGAAATGCCTGTACCCAGTACTCTGTTTGTTGCTGTAGCTTCTTCGTTAATTCGACATATTCATGTACTTTGGCTTTCAGAACATTTTACTGTGTAAAAGTTTGTCGCGGATCTCCATATGGAGTACGTGGCATATTCACGATGTAGCCTAGCTTAGGCTACTAAAGTCAACCGTTGGATATTTGCACATGTATAATTGTTTTGAATGAACCCGAGTTGAGCCTATACTAGCTTAGGCCAACGTTAGGCAAATTTTGAATGTGTACATTGTGTACAGTGAAGGTATCGTTAAGTTGGTCATCTATGTAAATTGAAATGAGTATACGGATACTTCTTTCGATTACTTACCAACAGCTTCCTTAGAAACATGAATAAACCCCACAAAAATGTTAACATTTCAATCACAGTAGCCTTGGCCTAAGTTTGGCTACAATGGAATTGGTTTCCATTCATTTACTCAGTCAGACTCGTACTCATACTCATGTATAGTCATAGTACCAAGCTAAGACAGTGAATGCATAGTGCTAGGTCTGATTGAAACTTAAGTCAAATAGCTCATACAGCCCAACTTTTACCTTTTATGAGATTTTCACAATGTTGTGGATTATAAAATTATTGGTTATCATATGATTTCATATTATTGTTATATTATATAAGCTGTTAGTATTACAAGACTTCATTTAAGTTTTTTTTCACATATAAACACAGTATAGTAGGAACATAAAGAATTAAAGTGAAAAGAATTTAACTAACATGCCCTATCTGATACAGATATTTATTTTTGATATAAATGTTCTTTTCAACATAACTATGCACCAATCATCCATCGTATACTGTAGATAATTGCAAATATCTCTAATTTGTTTATTACATAACCTTTTTCTCTACGTTTCATGTGATTAAAATAGCAAATAATCAATCTTTTTGTAGATTTTATCTGGTGATGCTGTGATAATCAGAGGAGTTCCCAAAGGAGGTCCTCCTCCAGAGAAACAGATTTGCTTGTCTAATGTAGTTGCCCCAAAATTAGCAAGAAGAGCAAATCCAAACATCGAACACTCTGTGGAAACACCAGATGAGGTACAGTAACTGATTATTTCTGCAATTTGAACTTTCCATAGCTCACTGGTTGTTAATGTGAGTAAGAAAAAATTGCATAAATGTGCTTAATAATTGTAGATACATTCATTTATAAGATTTTTTTTTACTATGGTCACATGTTTGGATCAAATTCATTTTCTAGCAGCATTGTTACAAATGCAGGATTCTACGAAACAGTATTCACTAATGACTGAATTTTTTTGAAAAAAACAATGAACGCAAGGTACAGAGTTTAACAACTTCATCAAACGTAGCCATTGAAGCTTGAGTATGTTTATCGTCATTGCATAAATAGGTATTTACATACTGTAGTGGGAAATATGTCAGAACTGGCAGGGGTTGGTCGGAATTGCCTATAGTTGTTGGGGAAAAGAAACCTTCGTTCACCTTTGTATAAACTGTATGAATAAAATTGCATTGGAATACTGTTAATAGTAACTTATGACACGGTTCATAAAAGTTGTGAGCAATTGCTAGGCCTTTTAAAGGAATTTTTTAGTGCAAAATGGGATCCAGTCATTAGTCAGAATCGATCAGATCTCACTCTCAGCTTGGCCTTGATACACTCAAAGGAATGTGTACAAATTGCGTACGGCTGTGAATACAAACGATCTCTCAATGCTTTGCCTTGATACAGTACACAGGAATGTGTACAGCTTTGATTAAAAAAATTGCTCTAATAACAAATATCTGAACATGTTATGAAGAAAACAGAGATAGGGAATTCTGGAACATTTTAACTCCTCAAAAGATTGCAAACTTGCAACTTCACCGAGAAATTCCCATCTAAATTGCTATGTTACTTTCAGAAATTTGAAGTTTCCTCTCTGCAGTGTAGCTTGCTAATGATAGCGTCACTACTACAGCCCCCCAGACGAAGTGCGGCAATAACATAACAGTCGCATCACTGTTTAAAATATATTAGATTTAGTTGGCACGAGGTTAAAAACTTCACTTCTTCTGAACCATAGGATGAAAAATACCTGAACTACGACTGTGTTGATGAAAAACTTAAGAAGTTTTAGTTTTCATATACCCAATAGACTGCCACTCAAAATTCCTTTAATGGCATGTTCTTGTATCTATAAGTAATATGTTCTACAAAGTTTGTGTGGCTCAATAAAATTGGTTGAAAGTGCAGTATTTTTGGTTTCGATGATAATCGTAACCTTTGCAAGTTTGCATTCATGATGGAGTATGAGTGCGTTTGTGACGCCCAGCTTGTAAACACGATATCTCAAGAAGGGAAGGTTGGACCAATTTCATATGTTGTTTGTAGAAGTACCACATTAAGTACAATAGCCTATTGTTTTTGGTTTGAGGTCAAAGGTCATTTGGGGTCACCAAGGGTCAAATTGTGAAAACCTTGTAAACACGATATCTCAAGAAGGAAAGGTCAGATCAACTTCGTACTTAGTGTGTAGAAGTACCACTGAGTACAAGAAGCCTATTGTTTTTGGTGGAGGTATTATGCATTGCATGATGTCCAGGCCAGCATATATCGTAACCAGTCTACAGCAGAATTTCCCACTTCAGAGTTTGACATTCATTTCGCCGTTGAATATTAGTTACAGGTAGTCTCATCATTTGAATTTTCACCGTGCATACTATAGACCTATCAATATTGGCTTCTGTTGCGCACAAGCAAATGGGTTGTCAGGGCATCATGATTCATGGAGGACTGTAGGGACACAAACATTGTAAGACGATGCGTCTCTAGAATGCAACTTTTAATATCCGAGTAACAATACTGTTCTAGAATAAGCAAAATTGATGGCCTCTAATATTTGGTTGTATAGCTCAGATTGTAGAGCACAAGAGTTTTAATGCTGAGGATACTGGTTCTTATTACAGTAGGTTTTATCTCTCAATTCCTTTTCATTTACGTCCGATTTCTTTGTTTTACCTTAGCCTTATGCATGGGAAGCCAGGGAATTTCTCCGCAAGAAGCTTATTGGTAAAGATGTTGCATTCACAGTCGAATATGTTGTACCTGGAAGTGGAAGAGCATACGGATGTATTTTTCTGGGAAAAGGTGAGAAACATTTCAGCTTTTATGTCTTCCTTTCAAGGTTCTTATCTACAGTACCGCCAATAAGTAACTTGGTAAACCGCGCTCTTTTTTTGCGCTCAGTGCATTTAACCGCGCTCTATCTT